>LPNX010275968.1:98371-278888 GCA_001517045.1 Pseudotsuga menziesii
ATGCGAACAGAACATTAACTCCCAGTCATTTAAACCGACAACGAAACCATTTGTTGATTGCATGGGCATACTCGGGTTTACTATAATCAACCAACAACACCCCTAACTCACTGGCCCTTTCGGCGACAGACCGCAATGCGGCCTGAAGTCTCACCTGAAGTGAATCTAATGGGTTGGCCAAGGACTCAAGCGTCTTGGACCAGGTTCTGTGGCAGTCCTACTGGTGGCTCGTAGCTCTTCTGGCTGCAGGATCTCCCTCTATGTCTGGGTGTCGCGCAACCTCTTGCTTGCGCCGCGCAATCCCGTCGTCGCGCAGCTCTTCTATCCGCAGCGTCTCTACCCTTGTGCACGTCGTGCGGGTTCTCCTCTCTTCACACAACCTCTTCCTTCTCACAATAGTCCCAATCTCACCGCATCGTCGTGCACCGTGCGACACGAAACTCTTGTTCAACGCTAAGTCCTCAATCCATGGAGTCGCGCACTGCAGCTCCTCTGCCGGTGCGGTATCGCCTTCTTGCGATACCCTCCAACCGCGGCTTAGCGCACTTAGCGTTGTTCGTGTCGACGCGCAAGACCTGATACCCAGACTGTCTTACTGTGATTAAGTAACTATATAAGGCAAGCATAAGTAGCCCTTATACGACGTACCAAGGATTTCAACTTGTGTATATCTTTCTGTAGTGCTGTAACTAAACAACTCATTCATACATCAATGGTAAGCAAATTGCATAACATAATCGGGTAGATGCAGCAAATAAACAGAATATGCAAATCAATCACAGAACACAGGATTTTAACGTGGTTCGCCCCCAGGATGGGAGTTACGTCCACAAAATTGTGCTTCTCTATTATAGCTTAAGGGAAGGCAAACACAGTTCTGCTGCGCCTCAAATGCAGCTCGAGATCTTCTCTCTTAGATCTTTCTTCTCTACCTTTATGCTGTATCTCTTACAACATACTCTTCCCTCTCAGTCGATCCCTGCGGATCGTTACATGCATGCTCTACAAGCCGGCTACTGGTTTTAGTAAGATTGCTACCGCTAGAACCAGAACCAGAGCTCGGCTTTTACAACAGTCTACTTATCCTTATTGCCTATTTCAATCACGACTGTCTCTCTATCTAACCAACTAGCTAACCCTTTACAATACAAAATATATTCTTATATAGGCAGCCCGAAGGTCGTGCCATTACAACACTGTGGGCCTGTCCCAACAGTAACCCAAACCCTAATTAGTGACAGTCGGTCCTCTCTATCCTTGAGGTAGCCGCTTCCCATCACACCACAGCTCTTTGCAGTCTTCCATGCTTCCCGACACTGATCATGGGTACTATGCACCGCTTCGCTTTTTGTCCTTCGTCTTCAATGCCTGAGCCTCGTTGCTCCTTCTTCTTTATGAGGGTCGCTGATCCCTCCTGTCTTCCGCCGCTGCCTTCAATGCAGTGGGTGAGCTCTCCCTTCTCGGCCGCTCAGGTACCGTTGCCTTTCTTTGACTTTCATATCTCAAAAATTCATGGTTTCCGGCTCTGCTCTGCAGCTGGAACCGTGCTATGACGTCGTAGCTCCGTCTTATCCTCTTTCCGCCAAAACTTATCTCTCCGCCAAAACTAGCAGCTTCTTCTGTAGCTACGGGACCCTACTCCAACAGGCATTTTCCCACTTTTTTTATCTTCTTTCCATCTTCGACCATTACCTTCATGTTAGGTACTGGATGTATGAAAAGGTTAAGACTCTTTGGAAAACTTACGTCAATGAAATTATGGGTACTTCCAGTGTCGAATAGGACGACAACATTGTTATTTTTTATATGCCCTTTAAGTTTTAATGTCTTTGGTTGGTATATTCCTGTTATGGTTGCGATCGATATCTTGGGTGTTTCTTCATCTTCGGAATCCGACGAATGATTTTGGATGTCACATGTTTCTTCTATGTCGGATTCCTCGCCGTCTGACTTGCCCTCCTCTTCTGCTTCACATTGATATAGGTTCTTGGTGGTCTCTTTTTCAAACATCTGTGTCTTGGGTCCCACTTCTCTGCGCAATATTTACACTTTCCTTCTCTCATTTGTAGGAATTCTAAAGTGGGTTTTTTGTCACTTCTTAGATGTGGTGGCTAGTATTTGGTGTCAGTTTTGGTATTTTGGACAAATCTTAGATCTTTATCATGGTTTCTATTCCAAGTCTTTTTTATTTTTTCCTCAATGATTTTGCCTTGCGTCTTGCCTTGTCCAAGGTTGAGACATTTAGTAGCTCTAGTTCATCCCTGATATAGGGTTTTAGTCCGTACACATAATTTTGTAGGCATTGACTGTCTATGAGTTTCGACACACATGTCGTTAGGGATTCCCATTCATTAGTGTATTCATCGATGTCACCTTTCTGCTACAGTCCGGTGAATTTTGCGAATAAATATTTTTCTTTTAAATCTTCAAACCTCTTAAAGAAGTCGTTTTTGAGCGTGTTCCATTTGAGCGTAGTTGTCCTTATTGTAACCTTCCACCACATATACCAGTTGTATGCTTGATCTTCTAGTTGCATCGAGGTATATCTTATCATTTCTTCATCAGATGTGATATTGTGTATGGAGAAAAGTTCTTTTACCTTGTTGATCCACGCCATGCTCTGTTTTGTTTCAGCATTGAATTTTGACAATTCTAACTTGGATTTCATTTGATAATCACTTATTGGTGGTTTTGGAGGAGAGAGCGGTTGGTTGTTCAAGATGTGGAGAATGATCGTGATCGATCTCTTCTTGTGGGATTTCCCCTTTGGGAAGAATTGTCTTATGATGGTTTGAACTTGAGGATGGTTGATCTTCCCTTAACACATTTCCAACTAATGTGGTACTTGTTTCTTCTAAATAATGCTTGAGTTTACTTAATCCGGTTTCGAACCCTACTGAGATATCCCTTTTTACTCCTTCCATCTCCCAAGATACAACTTCGTTGACTTCCTTTTTGATAGTTTCTGATAATTGTTTTTGCCTTTGTGTAGCTCTGCTTCGATTTGGTCGAGCGTTGAGAGTAGTCCTTCAAGATTTTTAGAGTCTTGGGCTTGGTTTTTCTCCAAATCCTCCATTCGATTCTTAATTTCATTCATCTCTGACATTTTTCTTATGCAAGGAGGAATTTTGATATATAAAAATAAAATTCAATATATATAGAATAATACTACTATAATAAGTAATATATTTATATATTCATATAATAACTTTTGGGAATAAAAAATATTAACAAAATAATTTATTATATAACAATAATAATATTATTATAATAGTAAATTTATTTATTAATTATTATTATTATTTTTTATAACATGTGCAAGTGGGTGGGAGGCCGCAGAGAGCATGGATGGATATGTTGGCAGTGCATAGGAGAGCGGGATGCGCAGATGTGGAGACGGGAGGGAGGGAAGAGGGTATATGGAATGGGGAGAGGATGGGGGAGTGAGGAAGTGCGGTGGTGGAGGGCGAGTGTGAAGGAGAAGGAGGCGAAGGTGAAGTGGATGCGGCGGTGAAGGCGAGTGTGGCTGGTAGAGTTGTTGGGGATGGCATGGGGGAAGAGTGAGGGAGTTAACAACGAGGGAAGTGCGAAGGTGATGGGAGAAGTGGTGAGAGGGTGAGGAAGGTGAAGGGATGGAGCAGTTGGGTGGTGGAGCAGATGAATGGAGGAGTCCAAGGAGCCAAATGTGGCTCTGACACCACTTGGAGCGAACGTAATCAAAACCCACATAATTGGAATTAGACACAATGAATATTAATAATTGAATGATGAATTTTTACAATAAGAGAGAAAACCTTTTATAGGTCTAAACACACTGTTTCAATGGAATGGTGTGACCCTACGATTAGCTAAGTAATATTACATTTAATATTTAAAATATTTGTTCTTAAATACTTAGATACATAACATCCTAAATCCTCTTCCCAATGCAACAATTTCTATTTCTTTCATTCTCAAAGAACTAGTGACGCGATGGCTAATTGAACTCCCATTCTCTCTCGTTATCCCTTTTAAAAAACGAAAACCTCTCCCCCAAGACTACAATCGGTTTCCTCTTATCCATGAGGTAGATACAGAACCCTGACCATTTTAAATAACCTTCTAATTCTATTTTAAATATTCTCCCAACATTTCAAATGTATGGTTATCCGTTTCCCAAAGATCTGCGCTTAGCATTGTGTAATCATAGGAAATAATAATATATATATTTTTTTGCATATTTTAAGTGTATAATATTTTATAAACAAATTAATGGGTGCATATATAAAGCTATAAAAATGATTTACTTTACAATAATTATATCTTCTATATACTTTAGGGTGATTCCATGAACGTGGGTAACAATACTTTTTGGCCAAATTTGGCGATGAAAACCTGATTTTTTACTCATGTGCTAGATAGAAGCCCTCGAAACGTATATATGCCATGTGAATTTCGACTTGCAGTAAAAAAACAAATTTTAGAATACTATGTTGGATTCCCAATGATATTTTTAAAAAATACTCCGATGTCATTTAATGTGTGAAATTTCGCATTTAATGAACTGCATGACCTTAAAAATTTGAAGAAGTTCATAAGTGGCTCATGTCCATCCCCAATAATTCAATCTTACATTAATAATTAACAAAAATAAAATATATGAGCATGATCTAAACAAAATGCACTATGGTCTGCATATTTTTTTGTTAATTTATTTCACAATATACAATTATTTTTTATTTTTCGAAAGTGACCACATCTGATTTCAGCATCATTTTATAAACATGTGTGTCCATCCCATCTTTTTTTTCACTGTTTTCAAAAATTGAAAAACCAAAGATACCCTTTTGAAGAGGACACGTCGATGTGTGGGCTGTGCATTTTTAAGAAATTTTTGGATGTGTATTTTTTACCCTGCGTATTTTTCTTTGAGCTGCTTCGAAGTTGTTGTGAGGTTTTCTAAGTGTAAGTTTCAAAACTAATTAAAAAAAACCCATATGAATTCCAAAATGCATGCATGATACCTCAATGGATAGAGGATTCGGTGATGAATCTATCGGTATGAACTCTGCTCAGTTATGTGCCATGAATGGCAGGGTTTACACCCCTAGAAGATACAAAGAAACAGTGATTTTCCTGAGGGCTAATTCTCTATTTTTCAGGCCCTCAATCGAGGTATTGAGCTCGATCGAGGTATTAACATCCCTCGATCGAGACTTTTAAATAAGCTCGATCGAGGTTTTATTAAACCCTCAATCGAGCTATCATTTAAACCTCTTTTTATATTTTTTTTTGCACAAGGACCTCGATCACGGCCTTAAAACCTCAATCGAGGTTTTCTTAAAACCTAGATCAAGGTCTTAAAACCTAGATCGAGGTCTTAAAACCTAGATCAAGGTTTTTTTAAAACCTAGATCGAGGTCTTAAAACCTAGATTGAGGTTTTCTTAAAACCTATATCAAGGTTTTGTTAAAACCTAAATCAAGGGTTTTAAAATTGCTTGATCGATGTACGTTCTTGTGTTTTTTTCTGAAAGCGCCTTGCCAAAAAGTGTAACCCAACTCCATGGATGCAACCTTTATTGAAGAATCGAAGTAGCAACGAGGGTGTTACATCCTCCCCCCGTTAAAGGTACATCGTCCCCAGTGTAGATGTCTTCAAAGCCTTTTTCTTCAACATATGTTTTCCCTTGCAAATATGAAGCTTCATCTTTCTTTTCTTGCTTTGACATTTCTTCAAAATGTCTCTAATACTCTTTGCCTTTCATAACCTGTGGTTTACACAAACAGTACAAGTATTTTTTTCCATGATTATCATGAATATATGCATAAATTTGATTCTTTTGATAATCAAAAGGAACATAAAGAGCAAAAGGTTTTTACAACATAATGATGTTGCAGTGTCCATAACAACTTTTAAAGATTATATTTACCCTGAAAGATGTACCTGCAACATTTGTCAGTTGTACATGACATATATAACATTCATAATATAAAACAAACCATTCTTGTATTTTTATGTCTCAGCACATAACTTTGCTACTTTAACATTGAAATCCATACATTTCGTATAGTAGTATTTTTTTTCTAAGTACTTTTAATCCTTTCCTATAACATAATTAATCATATCAAACCAATATTACAAATGGATTAACATCATTTTCTTCACATATACTGAAACATGTACTAATTAAAGCATTACCAATGCACATAACAACATTCTTTTTATCACTTTTGTCACATGAGGATTCACCTCCAACATAGCCTTGCAAACAATGTTTCATCATTCACTATATCATGGTGCATATAATACACAAATTACACACATACCTTTTGTATATCTTTGATGTTTCAAGTTTGTTTGTTTTTTTTTTAAGATGAAATCTTCTTTCAAGAGTGATGACATGCATATATACACGAGGGTCATCTCCACATGGTACCAAATTTCACGTGTAGGCCTCCTCAACCTGCATACATATAATGTTCATCCGATATAAGGACAATACCCTTCATCGAAATTTTACAGCTCTCGGGAACATCTCCTACATAGAGCCTGGAAGCTCTCAAGATCCGAAAACCCGCATATATCTGAGCCTGGAAACTCTCAAGATCCGAAAACCCGCATATATCTGAGCCTGACACCACAAAGGTTGCTACTACAAAACCTAACACCTCAGCTAAGTGCTATTTAGGAGTTCTACTTAAGAGCCTAACACCTCCTCTAGGTGCTCACTAGTGGTTCTTTTCTTAGGACTTTAATATCATAGAGCGCTCAACAGAGTCTAACACCTCACAAGGGCGCTCACTGGAAACTCGGTACTAACTTATTAAAAAATTTAGATGCTTCAAAGCTTAACACCTCCTCTGGGTTCTCACTGGCAGCTCTCTTTTCCTATGACTTTAATATCATAGAGCATGCAACAAAGTCTAACACCTCACAAGGGTGCTCACTAGAAACTCTGTACTAACTTATCAAAATTTGCAGAGCCTTAAACAATTTAGGCGCTCCAAAGCCAACACGCTCAACACCAAACTCAGTCTCTCTTTATTAATCACATATTTTTCAATATCCAATTTTCTTCTTCCTCTTCACGAGTTGATTAATCCTGTATAATTTGTCTTAAGAATATTTTTTTAGTGTAGAAATTTTTTCTTAGAAGTTAGAGACTTATAACCCAGGGCGTCCCCCATGATCAGCTCAAAAGTTTCATAACTCTTTATCTAATTTGTCTTTTGTTGTATTAAGGTCAGTCTTCTTATTGCAGGTTATATATAAATAAATATCCAGTTATTCAATTATGGTCTTTTGGTACTTCCATAGTTCATTACAGAAAATAATCTCGAAGCACTGTCAATTACAACAACATATTTAACAACACTTTATCACTTGCATAAATCAAGTGGTTTATCACAAATATGCCATATACACAACTGATCATCCTCAAAATGCTATAGTTACCAAACTCAAGTATTTCAATTAAAAATTTCAAAGTTGCTAACAAAGTATATTCTTGACATAACAAGTTATCTAAGCTATATTTTGCTATAAATGTGTTTGTTTTAATCAAACAAAACATCTTGCTAACCTTTCGTAATAATCAATGAACCATATTCATTCTAGATGTTGCCTTTTTCCATCAAGAAATTTATCTTTTTCTTTCAACCACCTTATTGATTCCCATTCAACGGTGTTTTCTTGCAGCCATGTGTACCTGCACTCCTTACTCACAATTTCTTGCCAGAAATGATTGCATCATAATCTCATAAGGAAACTATAAAACATAATAGAAAATTTCTATTTTGAATGCTTATAAACTTTCTGTATAACAAAATTTTATTTTACTTAATTTCAATGCATTACTTAATTTTCTTTTACTTTCTTTTACTTAAATTATTTTCACTAACTTACACCTTAAGCAAAATTCATACCTTGCTAATATAAGATTGAATTGACATTACCAAATGCATTAACCTTGCTTCAGTTTGGCAAATTTTCTTGTTAACAAGTGAACCTGTACATTACACTAACAAGTTTTGCAAGGTTTATTTACATCTTATTCTGTTGTCGATGTGATTTTAAGCAAGACATAAAACTATATATATCAACAAGTTTCTTCTCTGACGCATTTAAACACCAAAGTTATACATAATGCACAATCTAGATGCAACAATTTCTATCGTTATGCACAATCCCTATGCATTTATCATACGTAATCTTGCATATAATCAAAATCATGTCCTTATAGTCCGACTAGTCATTCCTAAATTTTTAAATTCGTTGTTTCTACTTGCATACATTACTCATTAATCGGCTTTCTTTGTATACTAATCATAACTTTTACCTTACTTGTTGTAAGCTTGAATACCTATTAAATTATCAAGTTATTTACTAGCTTAACTACATCATATATCCATTAGTCATTTATCATATATGAACCGACTGTGTTCCAAAACTCTTCCAGCATAGTCTCAATAAGTTATGCATAGACTAGCATTTGAGTCAACATGATGGATGTAAAATAGCATAATCATATCTTTGCATGGGTATCCAAATTAAAGTTATTGTTAACATGACAATGCATTCATTTCCTTATTACAAACCTTTACAATCTAATGAAATCAAACATATCACATTGTTGACCTTCAAACAAAACTTCATTCTTCTTGCATGTATTTTTGCATTTAAGTTATACAACTAGTTTCATATATCCAAGCTCGTGACTCGACGTTAACTAGTTCATATACTTGGATGATTATATCATTAAAAAATTATTATTTCTATAGTATGAATGCCTATAAGCAAACATAAAATCTAGTATTCAAATCACAATGTTCGCAACATACATGTATGAAGATGAGTCCATTAGGCTGAGTGTTGTAAACCTTCTCTAATACCATTTGTAACAAACACAAACTCCACTTTACGCTTTTGGGAGAAGGGGTAATTTTGTTTAACTCTAACTTAAAATAAACAACTTAAAATGTTAGTGTTTCTTAAGATTTTTCTTACACTAAATACACAATTCTATATCTATAATTTCCACTTTAATGTATCTATTTGTATGGAAGTAAACAGACATACACATAGCCTCATATAAAAAATAACTCACAATATCTATTGAATTCATATTCCATTTATAACCATATACTTATGATACTAACTAAAACATTAAGAGTAGTAACCTTTCAACTTAATAAACCCAACTATACATTGTTGGCTTTGTCATCAGTACTATAATTCTAACTTCAAAAGATATTTATGGGCTCATTACATACAATGTTTACCATCCATTATTCACGAATGATAACGATATATTATTGCTTTCATTTCTTTTATACATTATCATTTATTTTCTCTTCTGCACATAGTCTTATTATAAATCTAGTTAACACCATCCATAATCCAATACTCATTTTCCAATAAAGAGAATAAGTATTAATTTAACCACATAGAATTTAGGGAACATTAACATGAATCAATTACATAATTAAGACATAATGCAAGAGAGGAACACCAATATACGTGGTTCACCCCATCCATGGGGCTATGTCCACCCAAAATTGTTGATCTTTTTATTATTTTGAATCAAAAGGAATGTTACAATTTTGTCGTTTGTCCGCTGCTAATTTTCATTTTATTGAATGCTAAGATTAAGCTCATAATTCGCTTATTTTCAAGAATATAAATAGATCTGCTAGGAGCTAACAATCTCCTCTCAATGGATTACAATAACCATCTATGTTCTCAAATTCAAGTTTAAATCCCCAAACTCGATTCTTTGCTCTTATCAATTATAAAATGAATTCACTAGTCATAATATTATTTGTGTCCTAATGATTACACAATTTATTCTTAACTATCTCATTGCCATTGCCATCTAGTAAAAGCTTTATCTAATTCATGTAAAAGTCATTCATGAAAAGGTTTTTATTAAATCTAAACTTACTAAAAGACAAACTTTATTTTAATGTTTAGTTCAAAAAGAATTAAGGAACGCATCGTATCTTTTTTTACCTCAACACCCTAAATATTTTAACAATGATTAGTTATTATTATGGTTCGCTACATGGTTTACTTACTTGTCATACTCGGACATAAGTCAAATGTTAGGAGATGACTCATGTGATACAAGAATGGGCTTTCTATTCCTAATGGTACGGATAATACATTAAGCCCTCAATTCACATAATAGATTTAGGGTATGTAATATTTAAAATACATAAAAGATATAAAATTTAATTATTTGAGTAGAGCCTTTTAATGAAGACTTACCTTCTCTTAACAGAGGAAGATACACTCCCATAACTTCACTATATACATTTTTTCATAACACAGCTTTAAAACAAAGAACTTGTAGTTAATTTTGTACTGTTTTTTTGTTTTTTAGTAAGTAGTACCTTTTTCTATTATTTTCTAGAACAAAACAGATTACATATATGCTTCTGACTCCTGAAGCATGGAGTCAAAGTATGGTTTTGGAACCAAAAAAGGAAAACATGCACAATAGACCAAACTGAGTGTCTAAGCATTGTGAAAGCTTCCCAGCCTATGAACAATGGCAGCCTCACGCATCTATATGTTGTAAACAGGAAAAGAAACATAGAAATAGCATAAACAGGACTCGATCAAGAGAGAACATATCACGAGCACAAGGAGAAGCTAGGTCGTCCCGGCGGATTCGACTTCATCCTCGTTGGCATTACTGGTTTCCTCATCGTTGATGCCCTTGGTGTCCCATTGAAAGGGTTGTTCTGAGAGCTGCATGAGATTTTTCATGTGTACCAGGCCTTTCTCGGTGTCCTCCTTGAAGGTACTAACCATAATCCTTACCAAATCCCCGAAGCTCTCTCTTTCTTTCATATCTCTAGAGAGAATGAACTTTAACCACCAGTAGTTGGATATGGCCACCTCGAGGCCAAGTCTGAGTCGAAATTCCGCAAATATTTCATTCTCCATCGTTGCGATGGAATTCAGATGTGCTCAGGTGTTTCTTGGAGGAATAGAGCCTCCCAATCAACATTATTCCCCTCATTCCCTTGTGACGCCATGCTTGGCTAAGTGCACAGGAGTCGGGTAGAGTTACAACGTTGTGAGGATTTCCTTTTCCTCTAGGCGTGGTGATGTCTTCCGCGGTGCTATTTCCTACCAACCGACGCAATGAAGTCTTCCATAGACCAACGCAAGGGATTCTTCCTTGCTAAAATCTTCCACATACCTACACGATAGTGCTTATCCCTAACCAACTCAAGGCTCTTGATATCCAATCACTCCCTCTGAGACTGCTTGATAGCGTATGCTCTTCTTCAATTGAAGCATCCCCTGGTGACTACACCAGGTACTCAACGACATGGTCGAGGAGTCGTCGTGGACTTGCAGGTACTATGACTGTGCAGAATTGTCCATGTCCAAGTTGTCGTCCATATCCAACTTGTAGTGCATGATTAATTCGACATGCCTCCATTGTCCTTCCCATCCTCCGCAAGGGCTTTCAAGCGTGAATTTAAGCATGCAGATACATGGGAGAGGGGTTGCCATCTGCACTGGCACGCACCCTGTCTCCGGCATTCCCCCTGTCTTCGTCCTGTCGCACACCCGCATCCGGGAGTTAATTTTGTACAGTTGACATAAAGAGGATAATCATATTATTTTTCTCTATAATATCCCATTCAAATATCGATATATAAATATAAGAACCTAAAGCGTGGAGGCACACTTTTATTGTAGCAATGTCGTAGTTTTCCAAATTAGAAGTATTGATCATTCTTACAACTACAGTCTTTGGTTTTTCTGCCAATTAATACAAATAAAGGTCGATTGAACTATATGGACTCGTTTCCCATGTGAAAGAGTTTGTTCCCATTCAATTAACACAGAGCTAACCCTCGGTTGAAATATATAGATTCAAAAATAGGTTCCCATTCAATTAACACAGAGTTAACCCTCAGTTGAAATATATAGACTCAAAAAGAAGAAGGGTCATCCTTTCCTTAGTTGTACTAGTAACAACAATACAATCACATAAATCCCAAGGGATGGGGTTCCCAATTGTTCTTTAGAGAGGCAAACCCATTTCCATATTCATAGAGTCATCACAAAATTAACAAAACGCATTATAAAATTAACTAGAGATAATGTAAATATTAAAAATAACTCAACTTTTTCAACTCATAAGCCGCCATTCCTTAAAACAAAACAAAAATACCTTAAAACAAAACAAAAATACAATGTAAAGCTTTTTACCAGAATTCATTTGAAGTTGGGTTGTTTTTCTTTGAATCCTTGCACCCTTGCCTCCTCTTCCCAATGCAAGGGTGTCTATTGTTTTCCTCAGGATGGGTAATTGAACTCCCATTCTCTCACTCCATGAGGTAGATACTGAACCCTAACCGTTTTAAAGAACTTAACATTCTCTCAACATTTTAAATGTATAATTATATTTCCCAATAGTTGCTTTTAGCATTGTATAATAATGAAAAATAATAATAATTTATTTATTTATTTTTATATTTAAAATGTATAATATTTTATAAACAAATTAATGAATACATATATATAATACTATAAAAACGATTTATTTTACAAAAATTATATCTTCTATACTTTACTGAAGAATCGGAATAGCAGGCAGGATATTACAGTGACCATGGTAAAGAATAATGAAGTGATAACTTGTGAATACAACGCGAAGGATTTTCATAATAAACTTATATTTAGTGAAATAAAATCTCTTACTACACCATCGCATTATTTTGCGTGCCCATGATTCATCTGAAAGGGGGCTCTACAACAGGACGCATTTAACTATGATAGTCACATCATTCTCTATTAGATGTCGGAAGCATTTTATCAACCAAACATCTAAATGCTTGGACGCTGAGGGTTCTGATTAGAAAAGAATTATAAGTTTTAATTACAATTCAACGTCATCCCAAGCCTATTCTCAAAGAGCTAGAAATTGCTAAGAAATTCCGCTGTGAAGAGTTTTAAAAAACCGAGTTGAAAAACTCAAAAAATGGTAGCCGTTGTAATAATTAATCCATATGAAAATCTTGTTGGAAATATTAATTAATCCCGGATCTACATCACAGGTCAGCGGATTATGTTAGAGTATGTAAGGGTTCAGTTTTTATCAACTAGTCTTTCAGAATGAAGAGTTCACGTCTCTATATATAAAGCAATTTTTCAGGTTAAGTTTTTGGGTAGAAATTAATTAGTCTTTAATGTAAGTAGGTAGAAGTGTTTTAGCTTGTCTGTATGTAAAAGAAGAAGATTGTAAATCAGTATGATAGAGGAGAAGAGAAAGAGAATGTGCAGAGGCATGGAATAGTGGAAAAGAAGGAAAAACTATGTAAGACTTCAAGAGCTAAAGCTCTATGTGTTTTGGAAAGTATTGAGAGTCGAAGCTATGTAAAAGGTGAAACATCCTTGTAAATTTTCAAGTTTGTAATTGCGATAATATAATTCCATAATTTATGGTTAATTGAATGTCTTATTTATTCCACGGAATTACTTACATTAGCCTTTAGACTAAGCAATCTCTTTTTATAAAGTTTGATTAAAAGTGGTCCAGTAGAAGTGGGAGTTGGTTGCAAACAAAAGTGTGCCGCGGGTAAATCTGTTGTGGTCAGTAAATCCCCGTCCTAGTAAGTCTCTTGCAGACTTTCCTGTCTTAGTAAATCCTCGTCCCAGTAAAATCATGTCGCAAGTCTTTTGCTCGAAGTAAAAGGTGGGGTCTCCAAGATAGTGTGTCGCAACCCCAAAAGTACAAAGAAAAGGAAAATGTATGACTGTGTGCTGTAGCTCAAGTTAATAGTCGCGGCCATTCAACTCCCAAGATCTGGAATCAGAGCAGGTTTATGAAAGAAACATTGCCAGAGGAAGAAATTTTTCCAAAAGAGGACGCAGCAGCAGTCCTGTGAATTTCATTGGTAGAGGATTGAATCAAAACTCCAGTCATCCAAGTGGTCACAGGTTTGATAAATGAAAAATTCAATGTCATTATTGCAAGAAATTTGGTCATTATGCATATGAATGCAGGAAGAAGCAGTATGACCAGGGAAGGCAAAGCCAAAACCAGTCGAGCAACACCAACACTTCCCCGAGCGCAATGTTAATGGCATGTGCATCACCAATTGAGTGCAATGTTGTCCAAGAAAGTCCATGCAACATATGGTATTGAGATTTAAGTAGTAGCAATCATATGACTGGAAATTTAAACTTGTTTTCCAATCTAGATAAATCAGTTCAAACTGATGTCACACTTGGAAATAATGTCCAAGCCACTGTCTTGGGAAAAGGTATTGGTATTCTAACCAAACAAGGGGAGCGAAAGATTATGCCTGATGTTTATGATGTTGAAGGTCTGAAACACAATTTGTTGAGCATTGAAAAGTTGATACAAAAAGGTTATAGAGTCTACATGGAGGACAACCATTGTGTGATTAAAGACATACGTCCAAGCAACCGGTTGATAGAAAAAGTACCAATGACAAGCGATCGCTTGTTTCCTTTTGGGATAATGCCAGACATGAAAGCAAAGGAAAATTCAGGAGTTGCATTCAAGGCAGAAAGCAAAGAAGGAGACAAGCACTGTGACAAGAAAGAAAATGACAGTGTTGAAATTCAAGCAGTGTTTCAAACAGAAGTTCATGATGAATCCTAGTTGTGGCATTTCATATTTGGACATCTAAATTTCAGTGGGCTGAAGCTATCGCACAAGAAGAATATGGTGAAAGCATTGCCATTGATCGACAAACCAAAGAGAGTTTGTGAAGGCTCCATTTTTTGCAAGCAACATAGAGAGACTTTTCCAGTCATAAAGTCATACGGAGCATGCACACCACTTGAGATTGTGCACGCTGATATGTGTCGCCAAATGAAGACATCATCCATGGTTGGTTGCAATTATTTTCTTACTTTTATTGATGACTTCACAAGAAAAACATAGGTATACTTTCTAAAACATAAATATGATGCATTTAGTTGTTTTCAGCGGTTCAAGGCACTCGTGGAGAAGCAAAGTAGATACAACATCAAAATATCAAGGATGAACAAAGGTGGCGAATATGTCTCGAATGACTTCCTAAATTTTTGCAAGTCCCATGGCATACATAAGAAATTCACTGCGCGGTATACAACTTGTTACCGCCTAAGTTGTACTTAGTGATTTTTTATCAAGGGAGCCTGGTGAACCAGACAAAGATGATTTGTTTGGACTTCAGAAGACCTTCATAATTGCTTTTGGGAAGTGCTTGTTGTACTATATTACATGTTCATACCCTGTAGGGCCCATAGGGGAGTTGTAATAAAATGTTCTAGCATGATGGTGTCTGTAAAAGACTCGGTCTCTTGGACTTTATTTGTCTTTATTTGTCAATCCAATCAGCCCAGAGTGTTTTTTCTCTTGGTTATTATTGGTTGTTGCATAAACAATTGATAATTTCGGAGTTTTTCACTCAATATCTCCAAAGTTGGGGTGGTTGGCTTGGCTTTTAGGCCTATTGAGGTTATTAGAGTCTGTGTGTCAATGTATAAACATGCTAGGCATTATGGTTGAGTCATATGAACATGTCTAAGTCCCCCTAGGTTTTAAATTTTTTAAGTTTTTTGATGTGTCAGTCCGATCAGCTCTTTGATTGCCAGTTACACTCAGTCAAACTCATATCAGACTCAGATAGACTTAGATCAAGCTCGGCTTGACTCCTAATGCAACTGCAGTCTCTCTCTCCTTGGGAATTGCCCCCCCTCTGGGCTAAGGTTCCAGTTTTTGTTATAAATAAAGCACAGTTTTCCTCTTCCAAGCTAGTTAGAGTTGGATTGAAGAGCTGTTGCTATTGTACTGTTGCTATTTTTCATTTGAAATAAAGAAAAGCTTTGGAGGCAAGATTGTGTCATGTTATTGTGTGTGGATGAGCATTGCCATGTTTTACTGAGGTAACCTGTATCTATGTTCATAACTTGCTTATTTTGATATTGTGGATCCAGTTCTAAAAAATTGATAATAAGTTTATTAATGTCAAAACCCCAAAATTTCATAAAAAATTAAAACTTTGAGATAACATAAAATGTTTACAATTGCAGTTAGATAACTGCTAGCAGCTAATAGAAGAAATGAAACAGAAAATAAAAGCAACCATTAACTTTAACACATATAGTTTAATGTTGTTTTAATTTTAATATGTGATGTAAGTCATCTGCATTCGAATATTTAGTTGTACTAATGGTTTGAATGTCAAGTAGGTGAGGAGTCATTTTCTAGCAGGGGCTTACTTAGCGATTACTAACGTATCTAGATTTCTGGATCTTTACAGGTTTAACGGGTAAATTTTTGACCCAGTAAAAGTTTATTAAGGCGTTAAACCATATATACTTCTTTTAACATAAAAGTACTGCTAAAGTAAAAGTTTGCTTAGAAGACTCAAAGTCCTGCAAGGTAAAGTAATGTTTCTTTTACTTGATTCACAAATATGATATTACTTAATCTTTGTGTCGTAAGGGTTATTAACGTCGCCCTGCTGTTTGTCTTTTAACAGATAGATCTTTAAGATAGATAAAACCTCCTTCTAACTTTACTCTAAGTGATTTCCAGTTCTTAATAGCGCTCATGATTTTGTATCATAACTCTTTCTCTGACACAAGAGTTTATTGCTATTATTATTTTAATATTTAAAACAATGCTTATCATTATAGACCTAAGTTTTTCAGAACATAAGCCTACTGTGTACTTTCCAGCTCTGTTTCAATTAGGATTCAATATAGTAAATTTATCAGCTTAACATTGCTTGTAATTTATAAGGTATCCTCTACATAAAAAAAAAATCGTCAAGATTGTGACTTGAATTCCCAATTTCTTCATGACCAACATAATGCGACAACTTCACATTACCCTACTATTTACTTATATGTAAATGAGATGCAATAAACTAAAGAGTTTACTATTCTAAACTCCAATTTCTAACTTAACCTTGATTCAATACATCTTAGAGCTTGGTAGAAATTATGGGGACCAAAGATTATGTGTTTATAAGATATCTATCCTACATCCAGTACTGTAGGTCACTTCAAAGTGTAGGAGCTATTTAAGTGTATATATGTTAACCATATCTATAAACACTTTATTGATTTAAATCTAGTTCTCATAACTTAAACAATCATAGTTCATGATTATAAGAACAAGTTAATAAAGGCATTAGCAATCTTGTTCAAGCTTCTACTATCGTCTTAATCTTTTTCTTACAAGTTTGATTAAGAAGGGTTATAAGATCCTTTACAAAACTAGGCATTGATTCCATATGCAAATTGTTTCTTTACCAAATCTATTTATGAGGCCAAAACATTAGGTTAAACTATAGTATACTCCTCAATCATTATCAATGTTTGGCTCCGTTGGAACAATATGATTTTGACTTTATAAATATATTGCAATATCATGATGGGCATAATGTAAATGATTGACAATTATTTGTATTGATTGTTGCAGTGGAGACTATACAAACGAACCCACTGTGATGTGAATAGATTTGTGGGCATGTGGAACTCTCCTCGCCATGCAATACGTGACTTATAAGCTTTACCTTGCAACCCTATTCCTCATTGTTCAGCGAGGGTTTCGGTCTCTGCATTGTTGGTTTCACTGCGGCCATGAGGGGTCACAGGTGCTCGCCTTCAGCTCCACTGTCTGTGCATTTTGGATTGCTATCACTTAGGGTGAGAGTTGAGAAGTTCACAGCTCGTGCTTGAGTTGATTTCTGAAAACAAATCTTGCTGTGCGTGAGGGTAGTATTACATAGTTGATAGTTTCAGTGTTCAAGTCATGGTTTGGCCACTGCCATTGCTTGCTCTTGTTCCAGTTGTCGATGTAGTTAAATAACTCGAACCAGTTGCCTCCTTCTCAGGTGAAAACGAGGGTTATTGTGCTCGTGGTGTTGGTCTGCCTTCTTCGTGACCTCGGTTTTCAACATTACAGGTAACACATCGTTTTTAAGAAGTTGAAAGCTATAAAGAAATTACAGTTTCAATTCTACTTTCAAGTTTTTAAATATGTTTAGGTTTTCATCTTGTAGGTGATAGTTTGCCTAACATTTGGAAGGAACCACTTCACATTTGGACCGGCGTTCAGTCTACTGGTAAGCCCCAGTTATAAAATGGCTCTCCCTGCTTGTACAGAATTAGGGGAAATGTTTGTAGTTGGAAGGAGTTATGTCCTTGGTCTTCCCCAGTCTTGGGTTGTTGGTCTTCAGCTTATAAGTTTTGTTTTTGTTTTTAAAACCCTCGCTAACAGCAGGGTGACTCTGGCTCAATGCCGTGACTTGTAAATGTTATTTTCTTGTGTTAAAAGGATTTTACAATGATGTAGGTTTTGATAATTAAACTGTTAGTTTTTTTTATTAACCCATGCCACGATATGGGCACACCGGCTCAGAGCTGGTTTTTGTACACTGTTTAAGTTATGGCCTTACAGCCTGTCAAGCAATACACTGGGTTTAATTTTAAAAGATTTCTTTCGAGCTCGGACTCGTTTTGCAGAATACTTTGCAACTTTGTGTAACTTAGGTTTTTTTTTACCCTCTTCGACGATGAAATAATAATTTTACTGTTTATTATTTGCATTAGATTATTGTTAATAGTTTTAAGACTGTCATTCAGTCATGGTATAAGTTGTTTTACTTGTTGGCTCATGAATTACGAGCTTGGGTTTCCTGAATGAAACCCTTGTTTTAAATAATTCTTTTAATTTTTTTAAATAGGTTCTGTTACTTGTAAAACAAATATTGTTTTAAGTTAATATTATATCTGTGTATAATGAGATTTCTTAAATTTGTATATGTTTTTATATATTTGTTATGAAGACTGTAACCAGTCTACAATAGTTCAATTTGTTTAATGATAATGTTCCAAATAATAGAATTACAGCTTAACTGTTTTTATTTTATTTTATATTAAAACAATGAATTTAATATAGGGTTTCGACCTCGTAGTTACTCTTGTAGGTATAAACCTGTTATGGAATAGTTCTTACTTAGATATATATATATATATATATATATATATATATATATTGGTTATTATCGTATTCTTATGGTTTTTATCTACTGAAATGATAGAAAAAAATTTGCTAGTGTTATGTGAAGATAAAAAAAAATAGATTCCTAAACAAGTTTCTTTTCGATAAGATAAATACTTTTCGTAATACTCTCCCTGGTTAATGGTAACTGTTAGTCTTAGTTTAGTTAATATTACAAGTATATAAACTACATGAATAGTAGTTTTATCTTTATTGAACTGAATGTAAACAAAGTAGTTTAAATGTGTTTCTTCTATTGCATATGCAACTGGTTATTAAATAAACACAAGAAATTATATATATACAACATAACACAGCTTACCCTCCACAAGATTTTAATTTGAATAAAAAAAATAATGTACAGTGTATAAACATAGCATCTTATTTACGAGGGTATTTTCTTAACATAATAATTCTTCTACCTGTAATGGAATACTGCTATTCATTATCAGTATATTTACATAAACAAAGAACTTAGATAACCAGGTTATTGATCTTTTTGATAATAACCTACATACAGCAATAAATTGCTCTGCTATTATGAAATGCAAAATACATCTATTCATTTTAGTCTCTTATCATTTCCTTCATCTACTTTAAATACTCTGTATGTGCTGGAGTACGGTCTGGTCCTTCCAGGCGTGGAAAAACACAGATTAGAATTATTTTCCATCTATTTCAGATTCATGTCTTCAATAATCTAAAAGATTACTAACTCTAAAATTTTACAACTAAATATTTAACAGTCAGATTCACATTTAACTATCTAACACAGTAAAACAAAAGAATGAAGAACCTGATTAGGATGGACAACAACAGCGTTAGGAGGTCGTTCCTCCCTACCAAACTCTTGGAGAGCGCTCAAACAACGCTTCCTCAAGACCCCAGAGCCTGTTCTTGGTCTTCTTGGATGAGAACTGGTGGAGCAAGCAAACAATAGTCTAGTCCAATGACTCAGTAAACACTCTGTACTCAGCAGTAAGATCCTTCAGCTGAAAAGATGCACTAGATCACTTAGCAGTTAACCCCTCAAACTCTTCCCATGATTCCCTTCCATTGAATTTCTCTAAAGTACATTCACCTGAATGAACACTTCTCTAGAATGAGCAGCCTCAGCTCTCTTCAATGGGTATTTTCATAAATATTTCCTAGGTCTTTTGGGTCAGTTGTCATTAATTGAGCCACCTGCTCTGATCCCACTTTCTTGGGGGATCATGACCCCAAATGTAGGGAGGTTGCCACCTGCAACAGTTGGAAGTGGTTTGAGGATGCTGCCACATGTCTGTTTGCTCTCCACCCAGTCTCCTCCACCAATTTGACCAGTAAACACTCTTTTAACAGCTCTCCTAAGCTGTTGTCTCCACCTTTATTTATTTATAATTTAAAATATTCAGAATTACATTAAATATCCTTGACTCTGCTGAGTCATCAATTACAACTTAGCATAAAATTTAACATATTGTCTTTAAATAAAATCAAATAAGATAATATTGTTTTTTTGCAAAATTGGGTCAAGTGACAATTATGATCTTGATAGGAAATGAGTTTGTTAATAAGTTTATTGCCTATCTCTTTATTTTTTATGCATGTTTATAGATCTAGATTTAACATGTTTTATAAGATTATATGCATGCTATTCTAATATCTCTGTTTGTGTATTAACCAGATCTCACAAGTATCTTGGCAAGCCTTTGGATTATTTGAAGGTTCCTAGCTTGGAGAGGGTGTTGATCTAGTTTTCTTCCTCATTTTCTCCAAACTTTCTCAAAGTCATAGTCCCTCGACATTCCACCGGAAAGCTCCACGGTTAATCTTCATGGCTACAAGCTTGCCTTCTTCTCTTTCTCCTCTTAAATATTAAAATTTTACCTGGTTACTTTGTTCACAGCTTTGATATTGTTTAGATATATTGTCTTAAAGTAAATTTTAACATAGATCTATCTTCTCAAAGCTCATAATCTAGATCTTGTTCTTAAAAGGTTTCATAAGCATTCTAGATCTAGCTTTAGGGAATTCGTCCTTTTTGCATGGCATTCTAAAGAGAATTTGTAGCTTGCATGCATTAGATTTATGTTTTATTTTATAAAAGATAAATCTAGAAATCAGTGCACATCATATTGGCTACCTAAAAGGCAAGCCAAGATCCCAAGGAAAGGGTTCCTTTTTCATCTTTTTAAACTAGTTTTAACTTAGCTTTTTTTCGGTTAAAAGTAGGCTGACCCAAAGGTACTTTCAAAGTGATTTTGGGCATATTTCAGTCTAATAAGATTGCTATTTTTTAGTAGGTATAACAGAAAATAGGAGGAGATGATGTTCGAAAGTGACTTTTGGGCCATCCGAATCCCCCAGGGGTCTCCCTTTTTGACTGAAATATTTAATTTTTGCACTTTGTAAGCTCTCGGTTTCATTCTGTATAAGAACCAAGAGGAATCATATCAATTTACTGACATTGTAACTACTGGTAATAAAAAATAATTCCGAATAGGCTCTTTCGAGCCCATTCCCCATCCCCCCTGAGGGGATTTGCGTATTTTTTTCTTTTTTGCATTTTCTTATTTTTTCGTTCTAGATTAGTTTCATTTATGCAAAATAGTATACTTTGATTACTTTTATCATATCTTCGATATCATAAGGTCAAAGTAACTTTAATACTTACCCCACGAAAATCGATTGAACCGAAAGGTGAAAGAGGATCGTGGTAGATTTAATTAGACAACCTGTGGTTTGTTTCATTTTTTGCTGCTTCATTATTCTTTTTCAAGTAATCTTTTAAAATCAACCCCCTCCTTGATTCCCCGATTGAGGTCCACTTGGACCGAAAGAGGTTCCTGGAGGGTTTTTCTTTCTAACAAAAACACATCCTTTAAAATTTACTAAAAATTACAAAGACTCCGGTGTGTATGCTCTGCGTTTTAGCTGCGGTTCATCCGATTAGTCAAGCTGCATCAAAAGCAACGTGAGTGACTAGATTAATTAGGTTTCATTTTCTCCAGTTAACCACCATTAGGAGAAAATCCAATGCCTCGAACAAACCGTAAGCGGTGGCAAAATACCCAAAGGAAGTGGGAACTATCGGACAGTGACCTCCAGGCGTCGATCTCTATTACACCTTAGCGGGTGTATTATGAACACAGTCTCAGAGACTCCATTCAGCCCACACATTCCTGGTGACTAGCCGTGAAGGTTTTATTTTTGGATATACTCCAAGTACCCCTCGGGTATATCTGGAGTCCCCCTTCGCCTAATTTAATCCACTCATTTTTCATATTAACTTAAAACGTACCAAGAGACAATTGCAAAACATTCACTCCAAGCACATGCAAATACATTTAATTATTTTGACTCCATTTTAAGGCACTGGTTATCTGTTTAATTCTTGAGATATATATATATATATATTGTGTGTGTGTCAGTATTGTGCTTACTCGTGCTTATTTTTTATCTTGTCATCTGTGGTTCTCAATTGTTAAATCCAAACTCCTAAGCAACTTATTCAATTTAATACCATCATACTAAAGTAATTAGCCTTAGTAACTTAATAGGGTCTACCCCCCTTGGCTTCGTTAGGAGTTGAGCATAAACAAAGGAGTCAAGAACAAGGTGATAGCCTTGACTCGAGACTTGCCCCTAGGGACACACCGAGTGAATTGAATATTTCTGCCACGTCCCCCCCAGGTGTGTGAAAGGCGGCAACACAACTCAGCAGAATGGTGTCGCAGAGAGAAATAACATAACCATTATGGAGATTGTGTGTAGCATGATGATAACCAAGCATTTGCCAAGTGAATATTGGGCTTAATCAGTCATAATTGCTATATATATTATAAACCGATGTCCGAAAAAGAGTGTGAAGAACAAAGTTCATCAAGAAGCGTGGACATGTATGAGTCACAATGTTTCTCATTTACAATTTTTTGGTTGTGTCGCATATGATCATTTTCCAGATGAGCTGAGAAAGAAATTAGACAAGGAGGGACATGCATGCATTTTTGTTAGTTGCTATGAAGACACAAAAGCATACAAGTTGTATTATCCTGTCGCAAGGAAAGTGATCATCAGTCGTGATGTTCAATCTGTCGAGAATGAATCATGGGATGGAACCGTCGAGAAGAATATCAAAATTTTGTCGACTGTCGAGCATGATGACATGGAGGAGGAAGTGGTTCAAACACCACATGAAATTCAAAATGTCGTAGCACCATCGACTCCTGGGACGCCATGACAAGGTTTAGCACAAGGAACGTCAACACAAGTCACAGCTCAACTATGCCAACAAGCACACCAAGAGGACAACAGACTCCATCAAGCAGTTCATCAAGGTCAACATCGACAGATCCAATGAAGACAAGAAGTCTGTGTGAAATACATGAAGTTGGTACACCAAATTCATTCTCTCTCTTTGCATTATTTTCTCAAATAGATGATCTACTAACATTTGAGTAATTTGTCGAAGAATAATTACGGACACAAGCCATGGATGAAGAAATATAATGCATTGAGAAGAATCAAACAAGGGAGTTGATAGATGTACCAAAAGATAATAATGTAATCAGTGTCAAATGGATTTACAAGACCAAGAAAGACGTTGATGGGAATGTGCAGAAGCACAAGGAAAGAATGATTGCAAGAGGGTTCACACAGTAGCCTGACATAGACTTAAATGAAACTTTTACACCTATCGCACACATGGATACAGTCAGAATAGTTTTTGCCATTGCTTCTCAAAACAAATGGTATGTTTATCAAATGGATGTTAAATTGAAATTTTTGAATGGCTATCTATAGTAAGAAGGGTACGTGTAACAACCACAAGGCTATGAGGTTCCAAGTCAAGAGCACAAAACATATTGGCTGAAAAAGTATTCTATGGTTCGAAGCAAGCTCCTAGAGCTTGGTACAATCGCATTGATTCCTATCTCACCCAAAATGGATTTCACAGAAGTGAAAGTGAACCGACATTGTACACCAAAGTTAATGAACAAGGTGACATGTTAATTTCCTTCCTTTATATAGATGATTTAATATTTACTGGTGATTTTGGCATAAAGGATTTTAGAACAGTCATGGAAAGCGAATTTGAAATGACTGATTTGGGGCTTATGAAGTTTTTTTCTAGGCATTGAATTCCAGTAGTCTGAAAGTGGTATTTTCATATCATAATCAAAGTATGCAAGTGTAGTTTTGAAAAGATTTAATATGTATAATTGCAAGACTTCCCCAACACCAGTAATAACAGGTTTTAAATTGAGCAAGGATGATGATGGATCAACTGTAGATCCTACATTGTTTAAAAGGCTTGTTGGTATCCTTATCTATTTAACTATGACAAGACTAGACATCATGTATGGAGTAAGTTTGATCTCAATATTCATGGAGTCACCAAAAGACTCTCATTGGCAAGTAGGTAAAAGAATTATAAGCTATGTAAGTGGCACATAGGATCTTGATATTATGTATTCAACCTCAGAAAATTTTAAACCCATTGGATACACTGAAACTGACAATGGAGGCAGCATAGATGGCAAAAAAAGAACATCTGGGTACACATTTCATTTTGGTGCAGGTGTTGTGTCGTGGGATTCGAAAAAACATCCCATAGTAACTATGTCTTCAGCAGAAGCAGAGTGTGTCGCAGCTAAAAGCGTTGCATGTCAAGATGTCTGGATGAAGAGAATTTTAAAAGACATGTCGCAGAACCATCAAGAACCAACAACCATTTTCTGTGACAACAATTCAGTCATTGCTTTGTCGAAGAACCATGTATTTCACAAGATAACCAAGTACATTGACACAGGGTATCATTTCATAAGAGAATTGGTGAACACCAAAGAAATTTGTGTAGAATTTTACAGGTTTGACGATAAGCTTGCAAACATCTTTACAAAACCATTGGCAAGGAATACATTTCATTATCTACGAAGCTATTTAGGAATGACAAATTCTGCTCAGTGAATTATGTCATGAATAGAGCAAGTTTCAGCTCTGAAACATTTTGTAATTTTTTTTTAAAGATCCCCTTATGTTCATAATTAAGGGAGAGTGTTGGAAATATTAATTAATCATAGATCTACATCACGACTCATTTGATTCTATTAGAGTCTGTAATAGTTCAACTTTTGTCAGACAGTCTGACATAATGAAGAGTTCACATCTCTCCATATTTAAAGTAGTCGAATTGAATTTCTTAAGTTAAGTTTTTAGTTAGAAATTAATTACAGTATTTAATGTAAGTCAGTAGAAGAGTAAAAGAAGAAGATTGTAAATCATTATGATAAAGAGAAGAGAAAGAGAGTGTGAGGAGGCGTGGAATAGTGGAGAATAAGGAAAAACTATGTGGAGATTTCAAGAGCTCAAGCTATGTGTGTTTTGGAAAGTGTTGAGAGCCGAAGATCCATAAAAGTGAAACATCCTTGTAAATTTCCAAGTTTGTAATTGCAATTGTAGGTCTTTGTTATGCCACAATAATATATAATTCCATAGTTTATGGTTGATTGAATGTCTTATTTACGCCGAATAATTACTTGAGTAAATGTTGTTTACATTTACCTTTTAGTGAAACACACAAAGAACCCACAAATATTTCACCGTGTAAAAAGTTTTCGTTTTTATCTGTAGAGTGCTCGACACAAGTCTTACTTAATACTTTGGTTATATGATATTGTGAGTCTGTCGCAATATAGTTGTGTTGAGTTTTATCCCAAGTTATGGGTCTCTGAAAAGTGTTTTTCATATTATAAGTCTTTAGATTGAGAAATATCCTTTTATAAAGTTCAATTAAAGATGGTCCAGTAGAAGTGGGAGTTGGTCGCAACCAAAAGTGTGTCGTGGGTAACTATTGTGGCAAAAAAATCCCTTCCAAGTCAAGTGGGTGTATGTTGAGGTAAAAAGTGTGTTGTCAAAAGTCTATCAAAAGTGTCTTGGCCAAAAGTGAAGTATGTTGTAGACTTTCCTCTTGCAGTAAATCCTCATCGCAATAAAAGCCAGTCGTAGTAAATCTATGTCCCAGTAAAATCCCGTCGCAAGATTTTTGTCGTAAGTATTTGGTCAAAGTAAAAGGTGGGGATTCCAAGATAGTGTGTCGTAGCCCCAAAAGTAAAAAGAAAAAGAAAATTTGTGACTGCACGGTAACTCAAGTTAACCGTCGCTACCATTCCAGTTAAGGGGAGGCAATTTTTCTGCTCTTAATTAGGACAATTGCAAAATGATGCAACTGTCTCTTCAATCCCTCACCTTCTCTCCTACATTTTTAATGTAACAACTAAAGATTCGAGATACAATGTCACAGTGGTACTGGTTCTATATTCTAGTCCATGACAACTAACATAATACAAATACAACACATATAAATAAATACAAATCAGGGAAAATATATTATCTTTGTTGATTTATTTTTCTTTTCCATTAAATTGAACCCGTCTTTCTTTCCTGTAACCCATAATAGCTCTCAGATCCCTGCGAGGTTGATTCTCCATCTTAACAAAATAAATAGCTTCCATGGAACGAGGTAAATAATCATTGTATTTCTACAACATGATGGTCCAAGACTGATTGCATACGACTAAAAGGTATCTCCATATTGTCATCAATGATATACAACTCATAGATTATATCAATTTGTCTCCATCAGCAACGACTGGCCGATTGATCCCGCGTTATAGAGATAGGAGTATACTATGTAAAAAATTTAACCCTTAAAATTTGATGTCCAATGAACAATTGACATGCGGGACTAATGTTTAGATAAAAATTAATAACACTCCAAAGAAATCCATGCAACATATCTCATGTGTACTCTATGAAAACAACATTGCAACTCCACAAACTAATTAGATATAATATATATCTAACAAGCATGTGCATTAGTTGCAATCTCTTGTTGTGTGTACCTTTATTTTTCCTTGGTAATCTTGTCCACTATCTCTACCACAACCAAGTGTGTCAAAACAAGGCCAAAAATTAAAGATGCAACCGTGAGCCTAGTGAATACATCATTCCATTCATATGGAGAGATAAACCCAGTCATAAGTGGCCTCAAAGCAGCACCAAAGACCGAGTAGCATCTCTAATGGTCGTGGCAGTTGCCAAAGCTTTCGAATTTCCCTTAAGTGAGTAGTGTATACCAAAATAGGCTGAAACTACTGTGGTAATGAGTGAATAAGGTCCATTAACAAACATTACGGCAATCATAATCAGCACTATATTGACAAACATTGAAATACCTCCATAAACCTGATATATGAAACTAGCAACTGTGATAGCCTTGGCATCAAGCTTATCAGAAACATGGTCTGTGATAATTCCACTCAGGACTCCTCCCGAATTGAATAAAGTTGAAAGGTTTCATATGAATTTAGAGACAAATATTTTCCTCCAATGGCTGCAATGTCCAACCAAAATCAAAAGAAATTAGTTAAGATTAATTGAGTAAATAATTTATTTAACTCTTAGATGGTCTTCATGTCAGAGAAGGCTCAGTAAGGGCTATTCATATATTTGAAACATATAGTGATAGATGGGATGAAGATGAGATGTGACTAAAATGGCTTAGTGGTTTGCAGAATAAGGCAAGATAGGTTATAGATACTAATTGCACTTATTTATTTAAGGATTTTGGTCATTTTCAGATATGATACAGGAAATATTCACACTTATGGGTTGAAGATTAGATGCAACTGCAATCAATAAATTAAGATACAAAAGGACTTGAGAGAAGGGATGCCAATGTCAATGATAATATTGAAAGGAAATAGAGTTTATTGAATAGAAAGTGTTTGTGCTAGAAATTTTTCCTAGACTACTACAGGAACAAGCTACAACAATCTCAAAAATAAAGCAAAATGAAATTGGTTTTTAATAATTTTGGTTTGAAATTTTATCAATCAAGAAGTTAAATCATCAACAAGCTAACACAAGTACTGAATCATGAACTAAAATGAAGAACTAGGATGCAAACACATAAAATATAAACCATAAGCATCATGAACAGAACACTGATTTCATCCACAACATATAAGCACTTGCATGAAAAAAACACATTAATCAAGAAGTAAAATTATATATTGAGTGGCCAAACAGACCATACATAAAACCAACATGGAAGATAAAAAATGGCTTATAAGTATGTATCTATCAGTTTCAGTTTTCAGACTTACATGAGAGTCATAAGCCTTAGCTTGACATACATCCAGCTCTAAAGCCCCTTCTTGAACAAAATTTGAACCCTTAAACTGTATGTTAGTCTTCATTTTATCATCACAAAGGCAGAGTAGTTCCATAACTACCTTCTAGTTCGAGCTTTGAAGTAGTTACATCAATTAGTTACATGCTAACTCAAAATCTTTAAAGACAATTAACCCAAAATAGCAAATCGGACTCTCGAAAATTTGACGAATTTTCTGAAAAATGGGTCTCACACACGCCTCCATATCTCTTGATCCATGAGAGATGTACAAAACCTAATAAAGGTTTGTTTAATGAGTCCATGAAGAACACAAACCTCTCTTGGTTTTTAAATATTCCCCTTCAATTGATTCGAATACGTGCTGGAATTTTGTGACTAAAACAGGAAACTATTAAATAATTCAAACCCTTAAAAATAGACCACAAAGATAAATTTGAATCTCTCAAACAATGATAGTCGTTGAAAAACAGATATAAGTATTTGTGAATGAATCTATGATGAACAAAAACCTCTTTTTGATTTCTCAAATTCATCTCCATTTCCTTGTAATACGTGCTCAATTACAATGACTAAAACAGGAAAAATAGAGCATAACTATGCACCTCTTTTTCTTCTTAAAGCCTTCTTAGCCACATTTCACTGTAATTTGGATTTTTGTACTTCTTTTAGGAACTTTAAATATTTTCACCCTTCCTCTCTGCAACAATAAGACTCAGAACCAAAATCGTAATAGTTGAAAACCCAACCCAAAAATCGTGACAACTGAAAACCACGATTTTCTTAATGATATTCTCACAATTCCATACATTTGTCATGATTAAGGAGACATGTTATGTACATGTGTCACAATGTCTTCAACATGTGTCTATAATTCTCCCATTATCTTTTACTGCAACGGCCACGATAATCCACCATTCTTTTCAATAATTCAGGATTTCTGCAGTGCTTTACGGTATAGATCTTGAACTCTGCACTACAAGAATCTCCTCATGACATTTTTTGGAAAAAGGCTTGAAACAAGGGTTAGACCTTGGATATATACCATGAATTAAAAAATATTTTCAGACTTCGAAAGACTATAATACTTAATAAGCCATTGAAAAAAAACTAATATAGAAAAGAAATAACTTAAAACAAATTATAAGTTATAAAACCCAAAACATGCATTTAAATGATTAAAATTTAAAACAAACTCAAAATGAAAAGTAAATAAGACATCAAACCTTAGAAAAACAAGACACAAAGACTAGGAACAATTTTCAGTCTTAACATTTGGCTCCTGCTGAGGGATGAAAACCTCCTTGTGAGGTTTCAAGAACCTGTAGACCTTGTGCCTTATTCATTGGGTGATGGAGTCATTTGCATCTCGTTCCCATCCTACCATTCACTCCTAACCAAAGGCTACAACTTGTTTTTCCAATCAAAATCTGAACCTATAACTCTAAAATGGAAAAATACTACTACAAACCAGCATACTGAAAAGAATCTACATGCTCGTGTAGCAAGCTTATTCTACTATTTACTCCTACTTCTAATCGGAGTAAACAACCCAATCAATTCTAATCATATTTACAGTGAAGCCAAGAAACCATTTGACTGAGAATCATAATTCCATGCATGCTATTGTTTGAGAAGACCCACAAAAGATGTAATAAATGCGATAAAGAGTCTGTAGGCAGCTGATACTTACGACCGGAAATAGGAAGTATGCCAAACGCTCGAGCATTAGAAACCTTTGAAAAATACAACTCCATCCAAGAAGCCACAAGATCACGAAACTCATGCAAAGTTATTCCTTAATGTTGTTCAAAAAGAATGGCCTACAAATGGGTGTCCTCAATTCTCAATACTCCATGATATAATGCAATAGGAGAACAATATATAAAATCTTCCACTCTGTTGAGGTTATCATGTTTTATATCTTCCACTAACTCAAGCTGGTTGATTTCTAAAGAGTGCTCCTTAACTAATGAAGACTGAAAGAATGGTTGTAGTATTTCTTTATATCCATAAAAAAATGGCATATTTTCATAATGGTTTTGAGCAGCAAAGTTATGACGGCCATCGCTATTAGGCACATCTAATATTATATTCAAAGTATCTACAGTCTGGCTACTATCAATTTGAGAGTCAAATCAATTCAGAACTTTTTCTTGTTTAATAAAAAGATTGGAATATAATTCACCTACAATCGATTTCTGCTAATCCTGAAACTTCCAATCTAAAACTTCAATGTCTTCATCATATTCATCATAAATTGAAGCATTCTCTTCCTCTCCATTGCTGTTATTTTTTAGCTTTGGCTCAAGAATGGAAACCAAGGGCTCTTCAAACTGCTTCTCAACCTTTGATGCAAGAGAAAATATAGTGGACAGATCTGATAACCTCTAATCATTTCCCTTAATGCCTAGGTCAGATTCACATTCATCGTAGAAATGCTGATTTGAAAAAGCATTAGCATGATCTTCCTCATCATTGTCATCTTTTTTATGTAGATTTGAAGTAACGAGTACATAAAGAGAAGGAAAGTCCTCTTGTTGTTCCTCCTTGGAATTAGATGATCTTTGCAAATCCAGTTCTTCATGATTAGCACAATTTCCTTTTGTCTGCAAATCTGAAAGCTGGGGATTGCCCTTAATGATTTCCATTGGCATTTAACCAAAAGATAACTGATCATTGTGTTTTGTATCTAAAGAAACCAAATCTTTAGGTTTATGATAATTAGAATTAATGATAATAGAAGAACCTTCAGCTTCTTCATTATCAACTTCTAGTTCATATTTATGGGAAAACCTATCATCTTGAAGAGCATTAGAGAACTGATGAAGATTGTGAGGGATCAATTCTTCTCTAGCTATATCTTCAATCTCATCATGCAATTCATATTCCTCACAACAATTTTCAAATAGAAGATCTGCCAGATAAAATCTTTGATAATGATGATGAAAAACAATATGAAACTCCTTCAAAGAATGAATGCTAGCAGCGGGAAGGTATTGACACCATTCATGAGCATATTCTTCTAAAGAAAATATGAACATCTTGATTAAGACATCCTCGTGAACAAAATCATGTTCAAGCATGCATTTATGAAAATTTAATAAGTGCTCATGAGGATGCTCATACTTGTTTCCTCTAAATCTGGGAAGATAGTCACCCCACTTAGTTATAGAAAGCACTGGATGTGGAAAACCAACAATATTTGGGAAATCATAGAAAGCATACCTCGCAGCCACAATGGATTCCATTCTCATTGACATCTTGAATCAGTGGAGTGGCCGGAAGATCTTTCTTTCGCAGAGTCGCGAGAGATTTCCGAATTTCACTAGCTTCCTTCAAAATCTGTTTTGGATCTGTGACCCCCTGCTTGGTGAAAATGTAGTCTAAAATATTTTTTGACTTTGTTCACCTCTCAAAATCAGATGAATAATGATATCCCAGGGAAGATATACTTCAGTTACGTCCCCAACAACGACGCCAAAGATGTTTGTGCTAGAAATTGTTCCCAGACTACTACAGGAACAAGCTAGAACAATCTCAAAAATAAAGCAAAATGAAATTGGTTTTTAATAATTTTGGTTTGAAATTTTATCAATCAAGAAGGTAAATCATCAACAATCTAACACAAGTACTGAATCATGAACAAAAATGAATAACTGGTATGCAAACACATAAAATATAAACCATAAACCTTATGAATAGAACACTAATTTCATCCACAACATATAAGCACTTGCATGAAAAAAACACATTAATCAAGAAGTGAAATTATATATTGAGTGGCCAAACAGACCATAAATAAAACCAACATGGAAGATAAAAATGGCTTATAAGTATTTATATATCAGTTTCAATCTTCAAACTTACATGAGAGTCATAAGCCTTAGCTTGACATACATCCATGATCCCTAAAGCCCCTTCTTGAACAAAATTCAAACCCTTAAACTATATGTTTGTCTTCTTTTTATCATCACAAAGGTAGAGTAGTTCCATAAATACATTTTAGGTCAATATTTGAAGCAGTTACTTCAATTAGTTACATGCTAACTCAAAATATTTAAAGACAATTAACCCAAAAATAGCAAATCGAACTCAGGGAAATTTGACAAATTCTCTTAAAAAATGGGTCTCACAAATGCCTACATATCTTTCGATACATGACAACCGTACAAAAACTGTGAGATATTTTTTTAGATGAGTCCATGAAGAACAAAAACCTCTCTTGGTTTTTAAAAATTCCCCTTCAATTGATCAAAATACATGTTGGAAATTTGTGACTAAAGGAAACTATTAAATAATTCAAACCCTAAAAAATAGGCCACAAAGATGAATTCGAATCTCTCAAGCGATGAAGGATGTTGCAAAATTGAGATATATTTTTATGAATGAATCCGTGATGAATAAAAACCTCTTTGGGATTTCTGAAATTCATCTCCATTGCCTCGTAATCTGTGCCCAATTACAATGACTAAAACAGGAAAAACAGAGCATAACTATGCACCTCTTTTTCTTCTTATAGCCTTCTTAGCCGCATTTCACTGTAATTTGGCTTTGTGTACTTCTTTTAGGAAATTTAAATATTTTCAACCTCCATCTCTGCAATAATAAGACTCAGAACCAAGATTGTAATAGTTGAAAACCCTACCTAAAAATCATGACAGCTGAAAACCATGATTATCTGAATGATATTCTCACAATTCCATACATTTGTCATGATTAAGGAGTCGTGTTATGTACATAAGTCATAATTTCTTCAACATGTATCTATAATTCTCCCATTATCCTCGACTGCAACGACCACAATAATCCACCACTCTTTTCAATAATTCAGGATTTCTGCATTGCTTTATGGTATAGATCTTGAACTCTGCACTACAGGAATCTCCTCATGACATTTTTTGGCAAAAGGATTGAAACAAGGGTTAGACCTTGGATATATACCCCGAATTAAAAATCATTTTCAAACTTCAAAAGACTATAATACTTAATAATCCATTAAAAGAAAACAAATACAGAAAAGAAATAACTTAAAACAAAATATAAGTTATAAAACCCAAAAACATGCATTTAAACTATTAAAATTTAAAACAAACTCAAAATGAAAAGCAAATACGACATAAAACCTTAGAAAAACAAGACATGAAGACTAGGAAAAATTTTCAGTCTTAACATCTGCCTCCTGTTGAGGGATGAAAACCTCCTTGTGAGCTTTCAAGAACCTGTAGACCTTTTGCCTTATTCATTGGGTAATGGAGTCATTTGTATCTCTTTCCTAGCCTACCATTCACTCCTAACCAAAGGCTGCAACTGAACCTATGCCTTCTAGGTTGAGCTTTGAAGTAGTTACATCAATTAGTTACATGCTAACTTAAAATATTTAAAGACAATTAACTTAAAAATAGCAAATCGGACTATGGGAAATTCGACGAATTTTCTGAAAAATGGGTCTCACAAACGCCTCCATATATCTAGATCCATGATAGTTGTACAAAAACTGAGAGATTTTTCTTTAAATGAGTACATGAAGAACAAAAACGTGTCTTGGTTTTTAAAAATTCCCCTTCAATTGATCAGAATACGTGTTAGAAATTTGTGACTAAAACATGAAACTATTAAATAATTCAAACCCTGAAAAATAAGCCACAAAGATGAATTCGAATATCTCAAACGATGATAGTTGTTGCAAAACTAAGATAGGATTTTATGAATGAATCTGTGATGAACAAAAACCTCTTTGGTATTTCTGAAATTCATCTCCATTTCCTCGTAATTTGTGCTCAATTACAATGACTAAAATAGGAAAAATAGAGCATAACTATGCACCTCTTTTTCTTCTTAAAGCCTTCTTAGCCACATTTCACTGTAATTTGGCTTTGTGTAGTTCTTGTAGGAACTTTAAATATTTTCAACCTTCATCTCTGAAATAATAAGACTCAAAACCAAAATCGTAACAGTTGAAAACCAAACCTAAAAATCGTGACAGCTGAAAACCACGATTATCTGAATGATATTCTCACAATTCCATACATTTGTCATGATTAAGGAGTCATGTTACATACATGTGTCATAATGTCTTCAAAATGTGTCTATAATGCTCCCATTATCCTCGACTCCAATGACCACGATAATCCACCACTCTTTTCAATAATTCAGGATTTCGACAGTGCATTATGGTATAAATCTTGAACTCTGCACTACAAGAATCTCCTCATGACATTTTTTGGCAAAAGGCTTGAAACAAGGGTTAGACCTTGGATATATACCATGAATTAAAAATCATTTTCAGACTTCGAAATACTATAATACTTAATAAGCCATTAAAAGAAAACTAATACAGAAAATAAATAACTTAAAACAAACTATAAGTTATAAAACCCAAAAACATGCATTTAAACTATTAAAAATTAAAACAAACTCAAAATGAAAAGTAAATAAGACATAAAACCTTAGAAAAACACAAAGACTAGGAACAATTTTTAGTCTTAACAGAAAGAAAGCCAAAACTGAGGGAATGGCAAGCTCAATTACAAGTAGTGTCCTTGATTTTTCAGATTTGAGGGAAAATCATTCTACTTTGTAAACTAGGACTGTGAAAATTTTTCTAGTACTTCTATCCTTCATATGATTTCTCCAATTAATGGAGGATGGTTAAATCATATCCAGGAGATCTATTGCCTACAGATGGAATTAGAACAACTGCAATGATCCAGACAAAAACTAGAGCTACTAACGAATCTCAACAATTAAACACAATGGGAATTCAATTTTGTTTTTCTCTTCTAAGGTTGAACACTTGCAATTAGAACCAAAATACCATGTGAAAACTTTAAGTAAATTAGCTCAAAACTCTAGCCTTAAAAAACTCTTAAAATTATCTAAAAAGTTAGCAACTACTTAAAACTTTAACAGTATTATTGATGTAGAAAGGAAACCAGTATAAAAATTTGTAAACTACAAGCTTATCAAAGAAGAGACAAAGAGAAAATGGAGCCACTCCAGGTATCATGCATGCCTCGATGAATCCAACAACATTAGATGTAGTTGAATATGTTCCATTCATCGTGATCCTTTGTTTTGGGTTCTTCACCTTCCTGAGTATCTACTTCATCTTTGCTAGTCGTTCTCCCAATAATCCCAACTTCCACATCCTCAGTAACGACTTTTTTCTTTTTCCTTTCACTACAACAAATCTTGGAATTAGCGTCCCTTTTTAGTGTAATTTTTTTTTACATTGAGTGGTCAAACTAGACGCTAAATGGGACGTGTCATGGACAAAACTTAAATCGTCCCAAAAAATGTCTTTTTTTGCTTCCTAAATAGCATCCTTTATGACGTCTAAAATAGCGTCTCTTTTTTTTCTTCTAGAATAGAGTCCAACTTTGCTTCCTAAACAACATCAAGGTTTGCTTCCAGAAAGCGTCCAACTTTGCTTCCTAAACAACATCGAGGTTTGCTTCCTAAATAATGTCCTACTTTGCTTCCTAGCAAGTGTCCTCTTTTGCTTCTTAAATGACATCCCCGTTAGCGCCATATTTGCATCCAAATTAGCATCCATTTTTGCTACCACTTTAGCATCCCATTTTGCACCATGTCTTACTTCCAAATATGTGCCAATTTTCGCTTCCAAATTTGCACCAATTTTCGCTTCCTTTTTTGCATTGTGTTTTGCTACCAAAATGACGCCAAATATTTCTTCTATTGTTGCACTATATTTTGCTTCCTATGTAGCGCCATGTTTTGCATCCAAAGTAACGTCTCATTTTGCTACCATATCAACACCATGTTTGGCTTCATCATTAGCGCCATGTGTTGCATCCTTTTTAATGCCTAGTTTCACGTCTCTCATGTTTTGGTCACTAATTTAGTCATTTTTAGTATTTAACCGATATTATAATATCATTAGGGCATGGAGAAATCGAACCACCAACCTCCTGCTTGTAAGGCAAGCGTTCTTCCCTTGAGATAGAACCCTTTAAGAATTTGAGAACCTAACTTACAAATTCCTCTATAATGGTAAAAAGGATCAATACATAACTTTGAGTATCTAATGGTCGACCAAGGCAACAGTAAAAGAGGCTTTTGCAATACCAGAAAGGACACTCATCAACATCAACAGTGTTGCATGTATCAGAACATGACAATGTAATAGTACCAATTTGGTTACCTAAAATCATGTAGCTTGGGCATTCTGGTTATATCAGGACCTGAAAAGCCATGTGATTAGCAATACACATTAGTGCATGCACATGACCAGAGAAAAAAGCAATGTTCCACCAGTCTAGCTAGCATCCAAATTATGACAACCTGGTTACAAACATGTAATATCTTGCACCTTATTCTAATAGACAAACAATTCTACTGTTGGTCCTAGTTGCATGTGATTACACACAATATAAGTTATAACTTATGTACCAACATAGTTACCTGCATAAGATCAGTTCTAACAGAGTGGGGAAACAAGACTGAAAACAAAGAGAGTGTGCCTTGAAATAGATTTTATATCATTGCAATGAATCGTGAATTGTCGATTCAAGCATTTAAAAGCATGAGAATTGAGAATTAACTACAAAAATGCATCTAGGAAATAGCATGAGTGCTATAAGGAAACTTAATTCCAATGTCTTTAAGATATGTAAGGCGCATGTTACAGCTGATTTTACCACACAACTGTCCCTCTGCAGACTCCTTAGACCCCATGGACCATTTTTGTACTTTTGATGTTTCCAAGATCATCCCTAAAAACATGCAAAAATTGTCATACGCGACTTTTAAACCCTTTCTCGTGTATATACGTGGATTTGACCCCTAAAACCGCATACATCGGGATGTGTGCAAAAGGCCAAATTCTTTTGGAGTTTTCCTTGATGTGGATCTGACTCACTTGTCTCCTAGCCTTCCATATTCCTTGAGATCGCTCAGATTCAACCTTTCATTACCCCATTGAAGAGCTATATAAGGAACCCTTTGGATACATTGAAGGCATGAGGAATTGAGAGCAAGAAAACTATAGTCCATTGTTGCCGGAGCTTATAATTGCGTCTGCATCCCTTTGTCCCTTGGATCACTTTTGTGTTCTTCCCAAGATTTCCTTTTGCTTGTGAGCTTGCTATCGAGAGATGGAGGATTGAAGTGGTGGAGGCCCAAGTGGGGGACTCAGTTTCTCCAATTCACAAACATGCCGACAGAGGTTGTCTCTATTGTAATCTCTGTTTTATATTAATAGAAATATCTTTTCCTGTCCAATAATGTGTATTTGAATGAATATTTGATCCATGGATGATTTCAAATGCTTATATGTTATTGATTATATATGCTAGAGTAGGTATACACAATTATATATAGCATCCTTGTCTTGTTTATTGAATGTTGAGGAAGCAATTTATCAATTCAAGCTGGAGTTGGAAAGCTCAACAGGGATCTACATCAACCGTCCGGAATAAGGTACGAATCGAGATCCTTTAGTGTTAAATATTTGGTTTCTCTTGCATATAGGAAAGGATTGATTTCTGTAGTCACGCTGTCTGTTGTGGTACCCTAAGCCATAGGAATTTCTCTCCATAACAGAATTAGCGACTCCGCTGGGGAGTTCCTAGTAATTGTCCTTTGGGGATTTTTATCAGCATTCAATGTTCTTGAATTGCTCTGATTTCTCTATTTCTGAGTTGGGTCTGGGGGCATGTTTGCATGGTAGTGTTTGATTGGTGTGAATTTTGTCTCATCTTATTTGCTTGCCTTCATTTTTATACATTTTTCTTCCTGTATGCGAGTTTTTAACTCACAGTCGCGTATACAGGCGGTTTTGATTGCTATATCCGCGTACATATGCAGGTTTTCTGCATACAGTCGTGTATGCCCTGAGTTTTTCCTTTTAGAGGAAGATTGATTGTTGTTGGGTGAATTTTGATGATTGTTGAGTCTCCTTTGATACTGCTAGAGTCTGCATACACCTCTGTTTCTGACTAGAGACACCTTTTTTAGGGTAAAATGTTTTTTAAGAATGTTCTTGCCATTGAATTTTCGATTTTTTGTTTTGGGATTAGTGCATTAGAGTTTTTTTACCTTAGTACTTTGCGTGAGTTCTATTTGATTGTGCTTGCAGAGTCTGGGGGTGGTATAATCATTCTTTTGCTTTGCTATCTCATTTTTATTCAAAAAATCCAAAAATATTTGCTTCTTTGCACCATTATGCATTGCACTTTGCACTTTGTATGGTACTTGCACTAGATTTGCTTAGAGAAGTATTAGTCAGGCTTTCATATAGGAATGATTGCATTTGTCATTTGAAGAAAATTTTGTACTTCACGTAGTAGCATGCTTTATTTTTCATTCGACACAATGCATTTGCATTGATTGTTAGGTGTGCATTTTACTTCATGTTGCGTCATAACACCATTGGTTGCACGGTCATCTACCTTTTTTGAGTTATAAATCCAAATAAAATCAACGCTTAACTAAAATGGATTAAACTATTTTCTTTGATAGGGTACACCAACAAGATTAGGTTTTAGGGTCTTCGAATAGTTCATTGTGAGTAAATTCACCAAGACCACTAAACAACAACTTGTATGTGTCTGTCCAGGTGAGAGTGTTAAATTCCTTGGTATAATTAGTGTTTCTCAGGATCCTCCTCTTATAAGGGAGTTAAGCACGAGGCAGTGTGAGCGGTTATTGATTGGGATGACTCCTAGTCATAATTGAGTAGCACCGGAGATATTTCCAGGATTGTATTCGTATGTGGGGGCTCTTTCGAGAGTTTCGGGCTTTGCTACCCTACCCATAAAATAAATCCCTCCTGCAACTGTCTGCCTAAGCATTGATTATATTGAGGTGACCTTAGTTGCCTTACCTAGGTTATTGAGGGGGTACTTTGCAGGGGTTATTCTGCAGGTGTCCCGGCCAAGTTGGGGTCAAACAGCACAGTGGCAATATGCGTTGAAGCTTAGGGCCACAATAATTGGTTGCGAACCTCCGCTTGTTGTGTATGGGAGTCTCAAGCCTCTCCTAGGTGAAACATACCTGCTTCATTCGGAAGCTCACATATCCTACCCTTGTTTGCTTGTGATTGGCTTTAGATTATATTGGTGTATGCTCTGTGCACATTAGCTTGCTTAGGGTTTGCATAACTAGAGAGTCTTTTTCATTTTTTGAGTCATTGTGGGTTCAGGTGTGGCACTCCGCCATTCTCTTCGTTTAGCAGGACTTTTGCCTTCTACATCTCCTCCTCCTTTGGGAGAGAGAAACACACAGTCCAGGCGGAGTACTTCTCACATTGATTCACACACGATGGGAGATCATGAAGATGAAATTCTTGAGTTTTCTTCTCCACCTTGGGAGGTTGGGGAAGAAGGTCCTACTCCTGTGTATGATCCTTCACCTGATATACCTACACACTCTAGGTTCGATCCTTCACATGATATACCTATGCACTCGAGGTATGATCCCGCATTCACAGGTCGCTGGTATTGGATGCCGGGCGACGAGACTCATCATGAACCTGCGAGCACTAGTTATGTTAGTTATGGCATGTCTGGTATCCCTACACACGATCTGACACATCATGCCGAGTCGGAATTTGATCCTAGCACTATGCCTGGGGGCATTCCCATTCCTTTCCATGTGGAGATATTTGGGAGCATGAGTCACATTGCACCCTCCATCCCGGCGGTGGAGGCTACATCTCACGTTCATCCTAGACCTGGTGTTAGTAGTCCTATTTGGATACCAGAACCAAGACGAGTGACGGTAGGGAATACCACTTACATAGTTTCACATGTCCCTTCGTCCTCTATTCCTTAATCTTTAAATGTTATTCCTATCCATAATTCACGTGGTCCTTCGGGCCGGAATGTTGCTACGAGTCATGTGCATACTACTGCTACTCGCGTAGTTGTGTCTCAGAGTCAAGTACCTCATGTTGTCTCAAGAGGTCGTATTCCTAATTCTGGAGGTCGTATTCCTAATTCTGGAGGTCATATTTCTACTTCTGGAACGTCTATTCCTACCTATGGAGTTTCTCATGGGATTTCTTATGGACCATATTATGGACCACAGTATGCACAGATTTATTCACCTTATGGGTACGGGCATCAACAACCCGCTTACTCCCCGAATTATGGCTTTGTAGCCCCAAATAGTCAAGGTACACCACATTATGGTGCTTCCATACCACCCTACACGGGTCAAATGGGAGGAGGATACTATGGCCATGGCCATGGTGGTTACGGTAATCAGTCCTATGTGAACCAAAATTATCAGGGAGCGTCTCATAGACCTGTTCAACCTAGACTTCCTTTTCTCGCAACGTTAAATTTGCCTGACTTGTCGAGACTAATGAACGATCCAGTCTCTCATGACCCGACTTGGCTGGCTATCCCTAATAAGCTTCCCTCGGACATTCCCAAATTCGAGGGCAAACCAGGAGAATATCCTAGTGAACATGTCACTACATTTCACCTTTGGTGCTCTTCTAATTCCTTACATGATTTGATCTGTTTAAGGCTATTTCAACGCACCCTTATAGGGCCTACAACGAAATGGTACATAGAGTTACCTATGGGGGCATTCACTTTGTTTGATGACCTAGCTATGACTTTTCTCAACCACTTCTAGCTACCAATGCGTTACGACATTGGTACGGAACTCTTGTCAACATTTCGGCAAGACAAAGCCATGCATATCTCGGACCATATCCAAGAGTGGTGTAGATGGAAGAGATTGATTAAAGGATTCATACCGTTGGAGTTTCTCCTCAAATAGTTCCTTAAATCGTTACTACCTTATATAGCGAAGGATGTTTCTACATCTGGAGTTCAGAATGAGGAACAAGCCATTTTTAGGGTGCAGGAATTGGATTTGATTTATGCTCAATCCATTTTGTTATATGAGATCATTCCTAACGCTCTGCGTTCTAGTTTCGACCCTAAGATCAAACCTGGACCACATGCCAATGGCATTGATGGTTGTACGAGTACCAAACCTATGGATTCGGTTGTGAAACAGGTGAGTCAATTGTCTATCAACCAATCTGCCTCGGGACAAGCCATGGCTTCGTCTCAACCCACCAAAACGGTGAGTGTGCTTTCGGTGCAATCGTCGGACCAAAAGGGTAACTAGCAACCCGGAAGGAATAAGAAGAAGGGTAAAAACAATCATAAGGGTGGGAATAGCAATCAAAATGCCAATTCTAATGACAAGAACACCCGAAATGCTGGGGGGACAAGTAGCCTAAACATAAGGTTAAGTTTCCTTGCAAGTTGTGTAAGGATGACCACCTCACTCACTTGTGCCCTCGGATAGAAGAAGCCTTGAGGTTCATAGCGCAGGGCCTAGCTGTGCTGACTAACCCTTTACCTCATAATCAAAATATGAACTCGAGGACCCATGATCAGTCTGGTGGGGATCAAGATTCGCCGGAAGCTAGTAATGGTCATGGTTGCATCAATATGGTGTGTGCTACTAAGGTTGTGACTCATGCGAAGGACTATGGTTTGTCGCAACCAGACCTTGGAAAGGAACCTGCTCCACTCGGGAGTCCTTTGCGTATTGAAAACCCTGTGGATAAACCTGAAGTTGCACCTTGCATTCCTAACGGAGTCCTTAAGTGTTCAGGGCACAATCCTAATGCCCGAGCCACCCAGAACTATTATGTTGTTGAGGATTTGGGCCACACTCCTTGTGCGATGTCTGCACTCAAAGTATTTCAGAGTTGTCCTTCACAAAGGAAGGCTTTGCTTTCTGCTCTTGGTGTTAATGATGATAATTCTTCCTCTGTCATCAAATTTGAAACCACGGGACTACAACCTCGCTTGACTTACTATGTGTCTCTCTTTATTCATGTAGAATGTCTTAACAAGACCGTCAAATGCACTGTGATTGACAAAGGCGTTATTGCTTCCATGATGTCTTTGGCGTGTTGGAAGGGTTTGGGTTCACTCGAGTTGTCTAAATCTGCTACCATGTTGACTGCATTTGATGGTAGATCATTTCGGCCGCACAGCATTCTTCCTTCTCTTAAGGTTCGTTTGGGAGGGAAGGACGTCACGATCGAGGTCGAGGTGGCTGATGTGCCCCTTGACTACAATATGTTACTGGGTAGGAATTTGATGTACAGTATGCAAGTCGTAGCTTCTTCTCTATTTCGAGTTGTATGCTTTCCATTAAATGGGAATATAGTTACGATTGATCAAATGTCATTCAAGAATCTGTGTGTTACCGCATCTTCGGGAGCTTTTGTCCAGATTGTCACGCACTCTCAGCCGGCAACTGGGAGTGTAGGTGTTGGCATGTACCCATCCCTTATGGGATCATTTAGTTGTCCTGCACATGTTCTTATGATCGGGTCTACTTCCGGTGAGGCTTCGTCATCATTGCGTTCAGTGTCTTTTCGCACCACTCATATCGAAGATCCTTGGATTCTTCCTACACCGAGTCCTTCGAGTGAGCCCATCTGAATGGACGTGTCGTTGCCTGCAACTATGGTATCATATCAAGCTAATCTTGAATTTGTTGTAGAGCCTAGACCTTCCTCTTCGCGAACGAAGGAGGAGGACCCATATGTACTGCCTGCATGGGAAGTTGAGTCTTCTCACACACATGACTTCCTTGATAGTGTTTTTCCATCAGATGAAGCTATTATTGAGGCTATGTCTAGAGTTGAGCCACCTTGGGAAGATTTGCATCATAGATCTCACTTCCTTCCCGAGCTTGACCGTTTGGAGTGTGGAGACTTTAGGGAGATTCTTAGTGAGAAAATTGGTAGTCCCATGCTTCCGTTAAGCTCTCCTGGTCCGATGGCTGATGGAAACATGGCGAATATATCTCCTACCATTCCTATCAATATCACTCACGATCCTGGAAAGATTGAGAATGTCTATATTGGGGCAGAATGTTCCCATGCTTAGATTCAAGAGTATACCGAGTTGTTCAAAGAATTCCATGATGTATTTGCTTGGTCATACGAGGAAATGCCAGGTATCAACCCTCGCATTGTTGAGCATGAAATTAAAACTTATCCCAATGCTAAGCCTGTTCGACAACACTTGCATGCGATGAATCCTAGGAAAGCACCCGCGATTAAGGCTGAGATAGAAAAGCTGTTGAATGCTGATTTTATCTATCCTGTTCCCTTGATGGAGTGGGTTTCAAATCCTGTTCCGGTTGATAAGAAACAAGGAACGATCCGTATATGCACTGATTTCCGTGACTTGAATCGTTCATGTCCTAAGGATAATTTTTCCACACCATTTATTGATCAAATTTTGGATGAGTGTGTTGGAAGCGAGGAATTTTCCTTTATGGATGGCTTTTCTCGATACAATCAGATACAAATCAAACCTGAGGAGCAACATAAGACTGCCTTTATTTTTCCTTGGGGTGCCTTTGCATATCAAAAAATGCCTTTTGGCCTTAAAAACACCGGAGCCACTTTTCAGCGGGCTATGACTTTGATCTTCCATGATCTCAAATTGATTATTGAAGTTTTTGTGGATGACCTCACTTCCCATTCTCGTCAGAGGATACGTCATTCCTACCATTTGAGATTAGTGTTCGAAAGATGCCGCCATTACTTGGTCAGGTTAAATCCTCATAAATGCATCTTTTGTGTAAAGTCTGGTCGCTTATTAGGGTTCATTGTCTCCAAGGAGGGTATAAGTGTCGACCCTTTGAAGGTTGAGGAAATACTTCAATTGTGTCTCCCGAGAAACATTAGACATCTTCAATGTTTGCAAGGCATGGCAAACTTCTTACGGAGATTCATCGTTAACTTTGCCAATTTGACTAGAGGCTTTATGCATCTTTTGAAGAAGGACACTACCTTTTTCTGGGATGAGCAAGCCTAGGAGTCCTTTGATGCGCTTAAGTGAGCCTTAGCATCGGCCCTGGTGATTAGTCCACCCGACTATAGCCGTGACTTTTTACTTTATGTGGCCACGTCCATGGAGACGATTAGTATGGTTTTGGTTCAGGAGGATGAGGAGCTCCAGGAGCATGTCATATATTATTTGAGCCGAAACCTTATAGATGCGAAGATCCATTATTCCCATGTGGAGAAGCTTGCCTTAGCTACCATTCATGCGGTTCAAAGATTGAGACACTATATTCTCCTTCACTAGACCTTGGTGGTAGCCCATGTCAATCCATTTCAGTTCATCCTCACTAGAAGGATGATAGGGGGGAAGTATAATAAGTGGATTGTCATCTTGCAAGAATTCGATCTCGAGTTTGTTTCGGCAAAATCGAAAAAATCGTTGATTTTTGCGGAGCTTATATTTGATTTCCCAAGCAAAGAGGAGGAAGTTTGTGAAGATACATTTGTCGATGAGCACATTTTCATGATCTCAACTTTGGATCCATGGTATGGGGATATTATCATATATTTACAAACATTGAAGATCCCTACTCACCTTTCACAGGATGGATGACGACGGTTATGTCACGTATCAAACAATTACCTCATAGTGGATAACACATTGTACTGCCATGGGGTAGATTCCATTTTACGTCATTGTTTATTTCATGAGGAGGCTAAGCTTGTGATGAATGATTGCCACGGAGGGACGTGTGGTGGTCATTTATCTAGGCTTTCTACAGCCCAAAAAATCTTGAGATCCTGTTGTTTCTGGTCGTTGATCTTTAAGGATTGTGTTAATGATGTCAAGAAGTGCCACCCTTGCCAGGTGTTTGCACGCAATATGCGCTCACATCCTGCCCCGTTACATCCAATTATCACCGTCGATCCCTTCACTAAGTGGGGGCTTGATTTCATGGAATGTAACCCAGCTTCAGCTGGGGGGCATCATCATATTATCGTGGTTGTTGACTATTTCATGAAATGGGCTGAGGCTATGCCCATAGTTAAATTTGACGGTGAGACAGCCGCACATTTCGTATTCAACCAAATCATTACTCGGTTCAGTATTTCGAAAGAGCTTGTCACTAACCATGGTAGGCACTTTCAGAATCGGATGATGGAAGAGTTGGCCTTGAAGTTAGGGTATAAGCAGGAGCATTCTTCTTCTTATTACCTTCAAGCGAATGGACAGGTTGATTTAGTGAACAAATCACTCAAGTCCATTCTCCAACGAACCATTGCACAAAGCAAGACCAATTGGCATATCATGTTATATCCTACTTTGTGGGCTTATAGGACCGTGGTTAAGACTGCCACTGGTTTTTCTCCATGTCAGCTTGTACATGGAGTGGAGTCTATATTGTCGATTGAGTGCGAAATCCCTTCTTTGAAGCTAGCCATAGAGCTCTTACCATACACTTCCCCATTGGAGGAACGTTTGGTCCACTTAGAGCATCTTGATGAGCAGTGTCGAGATGCCTTGGTGGATCTAGAAGTGAATAAGTGTCGTGTTAAGGTCCAATATGATAAATCTGTCCGTCCAAGGAATTTTAGTGAAGGAGATTTGTTCCTTTTGTGGGATCAAGCTAAAGAACTCTTGGGGGCAGGAAAATTTAACCCCATGTGGCATGGTCCTTACATTGTTAAACGTGTGTTAGAGAAGGGTGCATATGAGTTAGTAGATTACGAAGGGACAGCCTTGGCGGAGCCTAGAAATGGGCTCTATCTTAAAAAGTAATATGCATGATTCTCAACCAAGGCTGACTATTGTATATTATTGTACAGTATTTTGCATAGTTAGGTTTTTCTTATGGTGATTGGGTTTGTTGATTAGCTTTCATTTCTTATGGCAGATGTCAATGGAGTCTTCAATCTATATAGGATTCGCGGATGGTGCTAGTCACCACACTCAACACTCAATCTCTGCTACTTTTGTGATTTATACTCCTACGGGTCAGGTATTGTCTTCATGAGGCGTATGTTTATGGCCCTCTCCAAACAATGTTGCTGAGTATAGTGCTATTATCGAGCTTCTACGGGATGCCATTTCACATGGTGTTCTATCTCTTGAGGTACCTCTTGTTTCGGAGCTAGTAGTGTCACAACTTAATGGCTTGTATCATGTTAGGGATCCAACATTATTACGAAGATTCTTAAGTGTGAGATTGTTAGAACGGCAATTTGACAACATAACATATATACATGTTTCAAGAATTTATAATCAAGTTGCTGACTCATATGCTAACTATGTGTTAGATTGGCATTTGTTTCACAGACAATAAGCTCATCACAAACATACATTTTTACACATGTAAATAAATAAATTGATCATTATAAAAGTTTTTTAAACATCCAAAATGTGATAATGCATAAGTGTCTTAATACAAAAATGGGGCTTCCGAGCCACCAAAATATAAAAACATGGTAGTACAAAATGTATCACTCCCAAGTATCTAATCCTAGGGAGGAGGAGGGGGGTTCTGATTGTGGAATTTCACCACGACTCTAGCTAGCCATCGAAACAACCGCACCCATGCTCGTGGCACACCCACCACCTGACATTGCATGGCCTCAGGCAGTTCCTCGACCTGCGCCATGGGTACCCTATGTGTCAGCCGCATAAAGTTGGTATGAATGCTTTGGAGCATCCGCTCCGCATCCACACCCATAATGTCATCTCCTCTTCCCCTCTATCTATGATGAGGGAATCCTTCAGGCCGCCATGGTCCTACATCTGCATACATATGATAGGATGTCACTATGTGTTGTCACGCAAAAACATGTCTTTTGAGTCTATATATATCAAAAAACACAAAAAATTAAATAATTCACAAAACTTAAAAAGAGGGTTGGGATTCATTACCAATGTCACCGTATGTTGATCCTGGTGGTAGAGGCATGTCGAGATCTCCCCAAAAATCTATCCTCGCATAGGGGTAATCATCGATGGAAACTATCTGCCGCCGCCGCCACCATGGAAAGAAATTAGCTGGATAGGGGTTGGACACCCTACCTCCACCCAGTCTGCACATTGCATCTTCCCAATGTCATTGGTTCGGATCTCGAACCCCATGAAGAGGAACGCCAACTCTAGGGCTCAATCCCGGAACACGCTCAAAGAAAAATGTGCTCAGTATACTACTGAAACCAAAGTTTCGTACCCTACCCATCTTGCACTCGCTGAGCTGGTGCTTCATGTTGCTCAATAGCGCAGTGCTCCAATCGTAAACCGCGGGTCTCATGCACTCCACTGCATAGAACATCAGGGGCCGCGAGGCCTGGTGGAGTGAGGCTATCCCTACTATCCTATCGAGTGTCAGTAGTATGGCCTTTAGGCCTAGCACCTGTATGGAGTTAGTTGGGATTTGACTCCCAACCTTCTCCATGTCCCGATAACAATATACATATATATACTCATCGATGGTGAGGCCACCTCCAGGACCGTGAGAACGTAGTTTCACCACTTCCCCCCGCTGGGACAATCCAGTAATAAAGTATATGTCCTCCACTTCTATGGTGAGGGACATCCCGTCGATCTGGAATGACTCTAAGTCAGGATCCCAGTAGTCTACTAGCATTTGCAGCAGTCTTGGTTTGGCCCTTAAGCCACCAAGACACCAAAAATTGTAGAGCCCACGTGCACGAAGAGCTTGTTGTGCCATTAGATCACCTTGTACTGCTTCTTCTACATCCACGTGTTCTCGTTCCCTCCATTCTAGAACCATCCTGCACATTTAATTCAAGTTTCGGTCATTATATGTCTTAGAAAAACTTGAACGCAGACGCATACATGACTGTTTTCTAAACAGCCACGTATGTACGCGACTTTGGGGCATTTTTCCGCGTATAGCCAGCCCTATACGCGAAAAAATCCTCGATTTCTACGTGGGACGAGGCGCATAATTTAGGATGGCCTAGAAATCAAATTGGACCATGGAAAATTGAAAAATTTACATGTAAATGAATGAGTAGAGCATGGGAAGTTACCTAGAAAAAACGGTGTCAGATTCCGCCGGCTGGATCTCCCTGAATTCGCGTTTGATGTTCTGAACTCAATTGGGTAAAAATTTCAAATGTTATATAATGTTTTGAATTTTTTACTATTTATAGACATTTTTCTAAATTTTGAAAATTTTTACCCCCTTTCTATAGTTTTGGACCGTTTCTGACCCTTTTGGACCGTTTTTGACTAATATATGATGTAGGAGACGGTTTTGAGTGTCGTTTCGACCGTTGTTTTGACCCGTTTGTGCCGATTTCAGGTATGATGTTTAAACTGGCATATAGGTTAGGTTTCACCTCTGTTTTCATTTTGCATGACCTTATGACCATTTCATTATAACCTTATGTACGAACCCATTCTATCTTGTCATGGAACCTTCTTGTTGTTTTAGAAGTGACATGATGTGAATGGTAGAGCTTGACCTTACATGGGTACCCTAGTTAGCTCCTTGTTTGCATTTGGTGCCCATGCTGACAGTTTGTCTTTTAGGATGTGGGAGTCCATTGTATAGTATCGCCATGATATTTCGCAAGAGCCTCAGACTCCTCTTGATCTTTTGCTCACCTGTTTCCTCAGGACTTCCTTATGTCAAGTTGTAATTGCATTATCATGAGCTTTGTTTGCCTCATTGAACCTTATGTCGGCTTCCCTGACTTTGAGTATTAACCATATAGCCCAAGCTTGTCTCATGTCTAGCCACGCAGAGCCATTTTGTATATCCTTTGCAGCTTGATTCCCTATTTTTACAGGGAGGGGACTTTCCCCCGAGTGTCACTATCCTACACATGTGTCCTTGCATTGAGCATAGGTATGTTCCGCTGCTTGGAACTAGTTTGTTTTCCCACTTGACACTCGTCTCCTCCTAGTCTATAACTTTAAAGCGATTTTATTCTTTTTCAAGCTTTTCAAATATTTGAAAAATTCCAAAAAAAATTTAAAAAACCAAAAAGCTGGACAAGAAAAGATGTTATCTTTGGCAGCAGTCGATTCATGTCACCTTCGAACAAAGCACTGTATATCACATCCGTTGGTTGGGTTAATAGTTTGAATTTAGGAGCTATACTCGTTTATCTGAGTTTATCTCCACTGAATGGTTAAGCTTCCAGTCCCTATGGAGCCTCTATCGATTCCTCCTATGTCACAGAGATGTCCCAGTTTTGCATATCGAGTCTATGCTACCTACATTCAATCACCATTCACCTTTATGCTCTTATTCGAAGGAAGTTGAAACTTGAGTCGGCCATTCCTCAGTTATCTTGACTTTGCATGTCGACCATTCCCGGTACAGGTATTGGTTTGTGCACCTTATGATCGAGTCCTTCCACATTATACAAATTTGCTGAGTACCTCGTGTTGGATGATGGGGGATGCCTTAATTCCCTCCTTCCAACGGATTTCATCCCATCGACTCCAAATCATTTATTCTAGGATAGGAATCTAGAGTCATGTTTGAGTGCCTTGAGACTTGCAGTTATTAGTGGTAGGTTCTCTTGCCATCGATAATTTCGAGAATACATCAATTTCCCCTGATCGATGGATTCTCTCAAGTGTTCGACCTCAACACATTTATTCACACTTGTTAGTTTGCACTCTAGACCTTGATTCCCATTTTCATTATTGGTGGGTGATCTCGCGTCTGTTAACAGTATACATCAATGACCAGTAATCAGATGATGGACTACTATGTTCGACCTCGGCACCTCTATTCACATAGTAGGACATGTACTCGTAGCGGTTTGTGTAGAAGACCTTCCAGATTGGTGGCATCTCTTATATGCTACCTCCTTGATCGTGCCAGTGTTCATGAGATTTCAACTCTCATGACTTGATTCCAGTATATGTCAAACATTTCCAGCCATTATGGAGATCTTGATCCATTATATATCTTCAGTCTTCATGGAGATCATGATCCTTTGTATATCTTCATCATGGAGATTCTTATCTATTTATATTGTACGTGGCGATGACCACACATGTCATATTGTATAATTCCTATTCATGGCCATTGTACTCTTATGTATCCAGGACTACTATATCTATTTGCAGTTATATGCAAAGCATTATCATTTTATTGTACTAATTGGATGGCTGGTTCTTCCACTGGGTTCTTCATCACTTCACTTATGGGATGGACTTATAATGTATTTCGGCCATCGTATGACCCCTCTGACCTCACACATTAGGGGGCATCTGTTACAGTTAATTTTACCACACATGGTGAATCACATTTTTATGGCCTTCCCTGTCCCTCTACAGACTCCTTAGAACCCATGGACCATTTTTATACTTTTGATGTTTCCAAGATCATCCTTAAAAACATGCAAAAATTGCCATACGCGACTTTTAAACTCTTTCTCACGTATATACGCAGGTTTGACCCCTAAAACCGCGTACATCGGGATGTGTGCAAAAGGCCAAATTCTTTTGGAGTTTTCCTTGATGTGGATCCTACTCACTTGTCTCCTGGCCTTCCATATGCCTTGAGATCGCTTAGATTCGACCTTTCTTTACCCCATTGAAGAGCTATATAAGGAACCCTTTGGATACATTGAAGGCATGAGGAATTGAGAGCAAGAAAACTATAGTCCATTGTTGTCAGAGCTTATACTTAAGTCTACATCCCTTTGTCCCTTGGAGCACTTTTGTGTGCTTCCCAAGTTTTCCTTTTGCTTGTGAGCTTGCTATCAAGAGATGGAGGATTGAAGTGGTGGAGGCCCATGTGGAGGACTCAGTTTCTCTGATTCCCAGACGTGCCGACAGAGGTTGTCTCTATTGTAATCTATGTTTTATATTAATAGAAATATCTTTTCCTGTCCATAAATGTGTATTTGAATGAATATTTGATCCATGGATGATTTCAAATGCTTATATGTTATTGTTTATATATGTTAGAGTAGGTCTAGCACGATTATATATAGCATGCTTGTCTTGTTTATTGAATGTTGAGGAAGCAATTTATCAATTCAAGCTGGAGTTGGAAAGCTCAACGGGGATCTACATCAACCGTCCGGAATAAGTTACGAATTGAGATCCTTTAGTGTTAGATATTTGCTTTCTCTTGCATATAGGAAAGGATTGATTTATGGAGTCAAGCTGTCTGTTGTGGTACCCCAAGCCATAGGAATTTCTCTCCGTAACAGCGCATCAGGAATAGACCACTCACTAAATATGTTGGGAGGTTGGGATTGAAGGTATTATGGAAGGAATTTTCAGTGGAAATAGCATACACTGAGAATCTACAATATCTTCCTGAACATCAAAAATGGCGAGTACAAAAGAGTAATGTATCTAAACTACATCAAGTGGATAATGGTACTCATTATGATGAAGGGAACAAAGGGATCAAAAAGAAAGTTTAGAGAAAAGACTAGTTGTAAAGTTTTCCGTTACACCAAAACCTGCAGATGTTGGTGAACATTTGAAACCCAGCACAAGGCCCAATAACCAGGAGTGGCGGTTAGTCCACTTTTTTTATATTCCCAGAGGTGCGACAGTTATACCATGTGGAGGTACCCGATACTCCAACACCCTGCCTCCGGCATAGCTTGGAGGAATTGAACCTGAGACCTCTACTCTGATACCATGTAAGGTTTGCTGTTACACCAAAACCTGCAGATGTTGGTGCACATTTGAAACCCAGCACAAGGTCCTATGACCAGGAGTGGTGGTTAAACCACTTGTTTTATATTCCCAGAGGTGCAGCAGTTATACCATATGGAGGTACCCGATACTCCAACACTAGTACCATTTCTAAAATACTGACCATTCTAAGAACTCCCTAGGAACGGTTTTTTGGTGTCCATTTCTTGTCATTTTCTGGGAACTTTTCCAGATTGTATCCTTCAGGAGATGGGTTATTTCCATAAAACAAATGCAGTAACAATCATTTCAGCATGTAGAGTGTATTTTATGCCCTCATTTGGATATAAAGGAAACGAGCGTGAAGTTTAAGAAAAACCAACAAGAAGCTTAGGTTAGTCTGACCTAATATATTGCTAGTAATCAAATACTTAACAGAAGTCAGCTATGATAATTCATCTAGTTATCAGTGAGAAGCTAAAGTTACCAGGATATAGATAGATATATGTACATATATGAGAACAAATTGGATACAATATGGTTGGACATGCATATATACAAATACATGTAAAATATGTGAGAGTATTTATAATTCTTAAAATATAACTGAATGCCTATATTAATATTAAACCATTGTATGTAAACAATACATAAAAATAAGTCTTGTCACTTTACATATTATATATCACAACATATCATCATTCATTCAAAATATCATGTAATAAATTCATTATCTTCATATGAGTATTGAGATGGTGTTGATTATCAGTTTTTTTCCACTGCCCCTAGAATCTTGTTTGACTCCATTAACAACAGATCTGTCATAGAATGCTAGCTTGACCTTGGGTTTAAACACTAATATTTGATAGGGTTTGATTTCTCATGCAAGGTTTCAAAGAATCCTCATGCATCAACCAGGTTTTGCAATTCTAGGATGAAGAAGAAAATATCGGCACATATTGGGCAATCGAAAAAGATGCCGATAGCCATTGCAATCTGTGCAATGGAAATGAAACCCTATGAAAATCTATAAACATTCACACAAACCCTTGGACTACAATCGGGTATTAAAACAGGGCACAAGAAGTATATATTTTTATGTGGCAAATACAAATAATAGCAAGAACATACATCGCATACATCAAATAAGGGAAAACAAATGGGGATGAAAAATAGACCAGCATACCTTAGCGAGCCATGCTGGAAATCCCTTGACCTTTGGGGTTGTGATAAAACACGTCTAAACACTGTCAAGTTTTAGCCAAAGGTTCCAATTGGCATTGATTCATTGGTGAAGTTGATGGATTGTTAAGCCGGGCACCAGGGTACCATTCTTGATGTGGTTTTCCCCACCTGCATGGTATGAGTATTGAATAGAGAAGGCTTGGTGCAAAATTTTGGCAGTATAGATATCTCTGAGAAATTGATGAACTACATTTATATTTTTTATTGTTGGTTTTAGGTTTCAACAATACTGTGAAATATATACATTTATTTTTGTTCAACTATACTGTGAAAGATTAAATAACTTGGTGGAACTTCATGATAAAAACCTAGTGCTTTTGATAAAAAACCTAGTAAATCATGTAGTATTTGGTGATTCTCATTTTACAAAGCAAACAATCACAACACATGAAGTATTTATATTCAAAGCAAACAATGGCATGAATATATGGAGCAATCCAAATCCAAACAACAATTAGGAATCTAATCAAGCTCGTCTCCTAAAGCATGTTTTTTCTTTTATTCTCAAATTGACAATATTAGTTTTTCTTTTATTCTCAAATTGACAATATTAGTTTTTATTTTATTTTCAAATTAACAAGGAAAATATACAACTTCTATTCAATGAGTACTACCAAAGTTTCCATGGATTTCATTTATTTCCTTCAATGTTTTAGATGAAGGTAGTTTTTTCCACTTCCTTAGAATTACCCTAGGCCCAAAGGTATCAATATACTTGTAGTGTAAAGAACCCAAAATATGTCAAGCTTTCTATACATCAACAAGCAAACAAATTTACTGAAGCATGTAAAACTCTTTTTAGCCTCCTATATTCCTTGCTGACTAATTCGTATACATCTATATATTAAGCATCTGCACCTCTAATTCCATAATGTTCTTTGTTCCTTTATTGTAAAGTTATTTTTATTCCTATGAATCCCTTATCTTCCTTTCTCGGTTAAAGTAACTAGTCAATTTTGCGGGTGGAAGTCCAGTTAAAGTAACTAGTTCGGGAGTTAGGAGCTTACTAATAGATATTTTCATTTGGTACTTGCTTTCTGGGTGAATGACCTTGATATCCATCCAAATGCTCTTTTTTTTTACCCTTATTACCACTCTTGCTAGCTCCAGACCTTGTCTTTAAACCTTTACCCCCCTTAAATTAATTGGCAAATGCTATTAACTTGCATCTAATAAATCCAATCCAAATGTTATTCCCTTCCATCCAACCACCTTATGTTGGACCACCTCCTTCTCCACGCCGAGCCAACTTGAAGACAACTTAGTCTTGTGCTTGCTTGCATTGCCCTCTTTTATTTATGGATTCATTACAGTCGGACCCCTCTTACGGACCTTATCAACTTCGGTATGAAATCAGTGCAGTGATACTCTATTATTGGAGCTTTAAACGATAACTAAACTAAGGCCCCCGCCAGCCCTGTCATCACAGGATATTATTTACTTTCCAAAATAATAAGGAAATGCAGTTTTTATGAGGGGCTTGATGAGATTGTTGGATAATATAATTACCTATTTGCATTACCGCTTTACTCTACTCTACTTGTTAGGGAGAGGGATTGACAACACAAGGTTTTAGGGCGGACATAACCAATTACTGTCACAAGAAGCTCTGAACCATGTCTCATCAAATGGCACTAAGTTTCTAATTGTGAGTTCGATCATTTACTTACAAGGTTCAAAGAGACCACCACCACCTGCTTTGTAAACCCAACATACGCTACTTGCTCTCTCCTACTTAACTGACGCTGTTATCATGCCTGCCTTATTGGTTACCATAAACCCTAGTATATCCTGAAGGGAAGGCTTTGGGTCATCTGTGATATGGATGATTGGGATCCCGGCCTTATCATGAACTTTATAGGCCTCCAGAACCTGCTCTGCAGTGCCCAGGCTATCCTTCTTTCCAAACTAAAATAAGGGCTCTGTGCTAGAGCTTGTAAGTACTGGAACTGCAATTTGTATATCCGTGGTTACCTCTGGTGTTGGTTCCAGCTCCGGTCGGTTAGTGACCTTGATCTGTATCTCTATATGGGAATGAATATATATCTAGAGCCCTAAACTGAGTACCACACTTTATAGTCTTATTGGTATTTAGGTGCCGACCCTAAGTCGTCCCATCTAATAACTAAGTTCAGGTCTGTGAGCTTATGCAAGGAGTAGAGGTGGTTGGTAATAGGTGGCTTCCAGTTCTTCATCTCTAGTTTGAAAAGGATAGATGATGATTGGACATGGCTATTTTATTTAGGATCCTTACAAAAAATGATGAACTCTAATCCTTTTCCAGTTTTCCAGTGGGAAGGAAGGCGGAATTTATAGAGGAATGGTTTCTAAATTCTCCATTTCTCTAGATTGGCAGGAATGTAATATGACTGTGCCTCATTCACTTGGCCCCTTGTCGTTTACCAGTCCAAGGTCATAGGCTGAAAGGCGCTGAACTGTGATGGTTTTACAGAAGGGTGCGCAAACTTGGATACTCTCATAGGCCACCATAATGGGCTACTCCTCTAGGTTACCCATATGGGGGAATACTCGAGCTGCTGGGCTACCAGGTTTGGCCCAAGAACCATAGTTTGTTAGCCTTCCAATAGTTAAATATCTAATGATAGTATGCTTTTCGATACAACAACATAGCATTCACCAGCGTTCCATAACACCACTTACTGATCAGAATTTGTGTGGTTTTTTCCAGCATTGATCCAATTGATTCGTGTTTATGAAATCTAGGGTAAAAAAATTGCCTGAAGATTCAAATCACTACGTGCCTTGCTCTTCTAATCAATAAAGCAATAATTATCCTACCCATGGTCCAACAAGGATTGCTGGTGTAGATGCTTAATATATATATATGTATAAGCATCTTGATTACCATTCTCAATTCAGTAATGCTTCTACAATCTAGAAAATTTTGACCTCTTAAAAGTTAACGATCACAAAGGTTTGTCAAGTCTGATGCACCTTTGTGATCTTTAAGAGGTCCTTAATGCTAAGGACTTTTTCAAATTTTAATTAGATAACTGACATAAATCTGAACAACAATATGTAACAGTACTAACCAAGATGGTAAAAAACAAAGGCATCTGAATACAGAAAGTTGAAACGCAACTGATAGTGGAAACTCAACCAGTGGAGAGTACATAATGCCAGACAAGAGGACTAATAACTTACTTTGTGAGCATATTGTTCCATCATCTTCTTTGGCATTCTCTGGTGATCCTGACAACAATATTACCTTGGTAGTGGGGCTCTGTTCAAGAAAGCATACATCAAGTAAAATATCAGTGGTGAGCAAACAGTTTTATAACAACAATTCGAAACTTCCAAGCAGATTATTAATTAGACTAATTTCATAATATAAACTTTAAAAATTTAAACTCAGACTGCATTTCAGTCTTGTATTAGTTTCATCCACAGAGATTAATGGGGTGAAAAGGGAGTCAGAAAAAAGAATCACCTTTTGAGTCATTGAATGCACCAGGGGGGAATTCAACACTCAGTGGTGGGCAATCTTCTCGATATTCATCACCTAGCTTCTCCCTAATAGCAGTAATAGCCTCATGTTCATCATTCTATTCTGAGTATGGATCCATATATGAGCTTTTGTTCTTCCTCTTTCCTTCAAAATCATAATGCTTACCATTTTGAAATGGGTGTCTCCTTGCCTCAGTTTCATAGGGATTCCCACTCTGCAATGATGATCTCTCTTGTGAAGCTGAACTACTTCCTGCAAATATGTATTCCATGTTATCATGGTTTACTTTGACCAAGTTGTGATCCCTAAGCTCTGAAGCAAGGACAGCTGTAGGATAATCAATGGCATTCACTAACCGTTGATTTTCAACCTCTTTACAATTCAGATGGCGTTGATTATCAGTTTTTTTTCCACTGCCGCTAGAATATTATTTGACTCCATTAACAACAGACCCATCATAGGATGCTAGCTTGACCTTGGGTTTAAACACTAATATATGATAGGGTTTGATTTCTCGTCCAGGGTTTCAAAGAATCCCTGTGCATCAACCAGGTTTTGCAATTCTAGGATGAAGAAGAAAATATCAACACATATTGTGCAATTGAAAAAGATGCCGATAGCCATTGCAATCTGCGCAATGGAAATGAAACCCTATGAAAATCTATAAACATTCACACAAACCCTTGGATGACAATCGGGTATTAAAATAGGACACAAGAAGTATATATTTTGATATGGCAAATGCAAATAATAACAACAACATACTAAGGCTGTCATATCCGGTGCAATCTATGTTTATCTATCCCAGTTTCGATTCAGGGGTCATATGAACAAAAATGATACAGTTCAGTGTACCCTAACGAGTTCAACTAGTTCAACCGGAAGGTAAACAATTATAATTAAAAAAAAAAACTTCCTTTGATTGTTCGGCTCCCTCCCTCGGTAAGGATGTTGTGGTAAGGTAGTTACTTTTATTGATTCCTGTCAAATATGGATTGTTCAGCTCCCTCCCTTGGTAAGGATGCTATGTTAAGGTAGTTGCCTTTATTTATTCCTGTCGGATATGGATACTATAGAGATCGAGCAGCACTTCCCAGTCTTGATTTACATATTTATCAATTTTGATCCCTTAACCTGAACCGCGGCTGCTGGCATAAAGTTCTAGCTTTGAGTCTCGTTGCAATCGCTTGACGATAGCCTACAATTAGACCCTTCTACAGTCATGTGAAACTTCTGTGAAAAAATGCTTCGCTTCCTGGCATGATCACCCATTTCCACTCCAGCGAAAAGCTTCTTCGTGGAAAGCTTCTCCACGATCACACTTTTCCACTATGGTTCATAGCTTTTGCATGTCGGATTTGTTGGTAGAAGGCTGAAAAGCCGGTAGAGGCGGTAGTTTTTGCATGCCGAATTTGTTGGTAGAAGCCTGAAAAACTGGTAGAGGCGGGAAAATTGAAGGCACGCTTTGTTGGTAGAAGCCAAAAAAATTGGTAGAGAATTGAAGGGCGAGCATCATGTTGGAATTTCATTTCATCTCTGTCCTTCCAACTTTTTTTTAATGTTTTGTTTAGTGAAAAATTAGTCTTTTAATTTTATTAAAAAAAATAATTTTGGATTAATATATATATATATATCTTTATAAAGAAAGTTATTTTCTTAATATAGCTTTTAATTAAAGAATTTAATTTTTAATTAAAATATTTATTTTTATATTAAAGAATTTAATTTCTAAATCATTTATGAAATTAACGTATGGCTACATATAATGCAACATACAAAATCTTGCAAGGTTAACATGTTGTGTCCATGGAGATTACTTTTCGATTAAAAAATAACAATAAACTCATGTACTCGTCTATTTGGTTGATTATGAACTTTGGAAGTCAAGGGTGGAACAAAACAAACTACTAATAGTGACACACACAACTCAATAGTAAATGTGTTGACATTATGCATTTGAAGTACCTTAAGTGATAAACTTAGGAAACAAACAAACAGTGGAACATAGAATCATTTCCAACATAAAAATAAATAAATAAAAATTTTAAAAAATCAAGGTTAACATGTTGCATCAATGGTGTAATTGAAATTGTGACATTTTGTTCCAAAGGACTTAGTTAAAGGGACAAATAAATATAATATGCCCTTTGCACAAGCAATTCATTAAAAAACACATTGCAATCGACATTGTACTATGACGTTCTCTCCTTCCTTTGTCAAAAGAAGAATAATAAGGATGGTTTTGAAAGGTATGGATTGTTTTGGATTCCTCAACTATTATTGTACCTGAACTTGCACATACCAAGCTGGAGAAAATCCTTCACGAAAGTGGAGTTTTCTATGTATTATCCATGATGCACTTTGAAGAGAATTTGATAAAATAAATTTCTAAATTGTTTTTCTTCATTCATAAAGAAAAGCATTTAGTTTCCTAATAGAGGTAATTCATTTTATTTTAAGTTTATAAAATTAGAACAATGTAAACAATTCAATATATAAAATTATTCTAGTAACTATTTTTGGACACGAGTTCTCTTAATATAGAAACAACCAAGTGATACTTTTTTCAACTCCCAACCAATTCCTAGTTCTTGCTTTTTTGTGGCCATTCACTTTCCCTTGGCTATAAATGGATAATAATTCAAGCTTGTTTAGAAGCTTTTTTTCCCATAAGTAAAAGTAATTTTTTCAAGCAATTACTAAGACTATAAAATAATAAAATGCTACTAAAGTTTAAGATATATCAAATAAATCATTTTTTATAAATCAAATGAATTATGTAGATGATAGATTGTTGATGGTAAGGAACCATTGAACATGATGAATGATGACCTAGGTAGGTAGGTAGGAAATAGTATTTACTTATTATATGTGGATAGAAGGATCAAAGAAACACTCAACAGGGTGATCTATAATTATAGATAGACTTAGGTTGAATCCAAATTTTTCCTCCATTGAGGGGTGGCGGTGTCAAATAGTATGGTACCTATATCTAGAATTAAAGAATAAATCCTTTAGAATCCTCAATACCTTGGGAGTAAAAAACAAGGAGGAAAGAAACCATCGAGATGAAGGGGATGACCACCATCAACAAGAAGTAGTAGAGTGACATTTAGGATGAGGGATTCTAAAAGTTCAAATTAAAGTTCAAAAGTGTACCTTTGAAGGAGACAACTTTCTCAAGTCATGATCCAAAATCTAGACTATATGGACAATGGATGGGTCCAAGATCTAGGCTATGATAATATCCCCTTTCACTAACATAAAATGGAATTAGCATTGCCATTAACTATGGAACAACCCCCTTAATGTTAAACATGTGCAAGTGGAGGAGAATGGAAATAGGAAATATGATCATTGTGTAGTAGTTTAGAGGAAAGGGAAGGTGGTGCCACTAAGAAACCCCAACCAAGGTCCCTTGCTTCATTAAATTTACTCATGAGGTGAATAACCAAGAGAAGATGGAGAAGGAGGGATATAAACCCAATCTCAAGGAATATATAAAGAAGACAATCAAGACCATAATTAAACTAAAGAGAAACTAATAATGAAGGATACAATACAGACTAATGAAACAACAAATTAAAATCATATCCAAGGAGGGGAGGAGGAAGAAAAATAACTAGGAGACAAAATAAGAGGCTATATACATGAAATTAAATGAATTTATGATATAAACCACACCAATGAAATGGAATCAATAGAGGATAAGGAATGAGATTGTGGCAATGGTAAAATAGTAATATTGCAAATGACCTTGATACTAAAAAAAAAAGTAAAAGAGAGCATAAAGAATATATATAAATTAGAATTGAATGCAAGAGGAGGAGGATGATGTGGAAGAAGTGGACATGGATTCATTATCCTTGAATTATAACAAAACATTTATAATTTCCCTTTCAAGTTAGCAACTGTTGAATCCACACTAGAACATGATAAATGGAAATTGGAGGATAGAAATGTTGAAGGATTGTCAAGTTCCCATAAGAAATCATGAATAAACACAAATACCACAAAGTTGACAAAGTCTAAGTTGGAATGGGGGGAGAAACTTGTCTGTGATAACTTGAAGGAGAAAAGGGAGCAATTAATTAACCCAAGACGAACAACCTCACTTAAGGAGACATTTCTTCAAACGCTTAGGCCTTCTAAATGAAAAGTATCTTGTGGAATGTAAGGGAAAATAATGCACCTAAGAAACAAAGAATTTTGAAAAACAAAATAAGAGTAGAAAAACTAGACAAGTAGTGTTCATTCAAGAAACAAAATAAAAAATGTATAACATGTATAAATTCACCAAAAGACATGGGGAGGATGTGATTGCTCGACTAGAGTACTGAGAGGATTTTCAAGAGTTATGGAAATTATGTAGGATCCCATAAACATGGATCTAGAAAACTAACTTACCACCTATTGGTGGATGACTAGCAATTTATACTTTAGACTCAAGGGTAAAGGGCAATATAACTAATGTATATGGGTTCATTGATCCCTAACAAATTCTAGATTAATGTTTGGAAAACTTAAGTAGGATTAGGTCCTCCCCAATTAGGAACATTGAATCAATAGAGAAAATAATTAATGTGGAACTAATATTATTGTGGAAACAAGATAATAATATGTAATGAAATTCTAAGATATGGATACACTAACATTAAGTAGATAACCTCGAGATGGGGTGATATGGAAGAAAGATGGGGCCACATGACGACCAAAGCAAACAAGTGATGTGATGAATTATTTTTTAATAATAGAACCTTATAACATAGTGGAGTAAGTAGGCAAGAGAGTGGCATGCAAAGGTACAAGTTTGGTAGTCTCCTGTAAGATCTTCGTACCTCGCATGCAAGCTCTAGGTATTTTCTATGCAAGTTCCCTCCATGACGGTGATTTCAATGATAACAAGTTGGTTGATGCTATTGTGGTTTGTGGGTGGTAATCACAATTGGAATAGCAATATGTGATGAAAAATAACTGACTGGACTCATAATTTTGAGTGAGAAGCATTTGGGCTTTCACCAACCTAAGAAGTAGACTATCCAGGGTTCATAGCACAATTTCCTCGACTCATAGTGTCTCCTCTCTCTTTTCCTTCATTGGGTTTTCCTCTTGGATTGGGGTGGAAGTCTCCCATACGGTGATTTTATCCACCAAGGGAATTCTCTATTGGAATTGTAATTCAATTTGATTAGTTCTCTATTCATTTCCTCTCTACATTTATGTTGGATTATTTTCCTCAAAAAAGGAAAAATATCTTCGCCAATTATCTCCCCATTAATTGAGTTCACCATCCCTGGAAATGTAGCTTGTATTGAGCTTCAACTCCCATGGAAAAATGAGGTCAGGGGCAACATGTGTTGAGAGGTAGCGGTTGTAATTCACATCCTATAGTTATAAAGTTGGAAGCAATGGAAGTAGAGGGCACCTACATTCAATAAATTCCAAACAATGTTCAACAATAATTTTCTCAAATTAATGAAGACTAGGTTAAGGCTGAGCAGGATTATATCAAGGTGAAGGAAATTGAGATAGAGATGGGACCCTGGGTCTTGGATGTGGGTACCTCTCACTGTAGGGAAACTAAATGCTTAAATATAGTGGCCCTATAATTCACTCTTGGGAAAAAATTTATTGGACAATAAAGAGGAACGAAATGAGTTAGTATTGCAAATAGATGAAATGCAATAACATATTAGAAAGTTGGATGTTAAGCTCAAGTTTTTGGTCAAATATGCCATTGGTTTGGACTTTGTAGCAAGATCTCCTAAAAATTCCCAAGGACACACTGGGTGCCCATGATTTCCATTTCTAATGATAATCCAACTTCTTATATTAGTCTGTATTAAGGTCTCATTTTTATTTACAATTATCATAGTTTTGTCCAAGTTATTTTAAAGTATTATTTTTATTCTCTTAGCATAGATAAAACTAAAGTCAAGACTAGTAAGAGAATGTGGGTCACAAATGACAATTTATTATTTTGTAGTTGGTTTGGTTTCCCATGTGGTAGAACATAAACTTAATCCTTTTTATATTTCCTTCTTATTAGTATAAATATACTATATCTTACAAAAAAACATCAAATAGATAGCAACCATAAGCTAAAGGTGACCTATTAAATATGCATTAATATCATGAATGATATTAACAGTATATTGAGTGGAAACTATCCCATGGGAATCAAACATTGGTCAATAGTGTAGTGTAATGCTGGAAGCTTTGATAGGGGTCATAAAACATGAGCAACTAATTGGTTTTTTCCTTGAGAGATGTCTGCTTATAAGGCCAAAGATGTATAAAAATTTGATCCACTTCTTCAAAGTAACACAATGAGAATTATTGAAATGCTTGTTGCTTCATTCCATTTTAAACCAAGACCAACATGTTCTTAAGAGTACAAAGAAAGGTAGCTTTTGTGTTAGCATTTCTTGTGCTTTGGATGTTCTTGGTAGAAATGAGGGAGTGGATGGGGGGTTGTCCAAAACAACCTTGTAGGGTGAAATTTTGGTAGCACCATGATAGGTGGTATTGTACTACCTTTCTGCAAGGGGGATGTAGGGGGTTGGGGGGGTTGGGAGTTGGGGAACTACTAAACCTAATGTTCATATCAGTCAATGTAAAACCCATTGGATAACAATATTTTTTTATGGTCAACACATCACAACCTATATTACTTGTTATTAACTCCAATATCTCAAGTCCTGTAGTATCCAAAAGTATTATGACATGCATCATAATCGTGAGCATCGACGTTGTCATCATTATCATCATCAATGCCATATGGTACATCAACATCATCTTTATCATCATCCTCATTATCATCATCAGTTAGCATTAAGTACATCATCAACAAAATCATTGTCATCATTGTCATTATGGTCACTCATATGCCATTAGTGTTCTTAATCACTCATCACCATTAGAATTCATGTCATGTAATTGTTAAGGTCATTTATATGTCGTTATAGTCATTTTGATGATAATAGGTTTGTTTCTATGTCGTTACAGACATCTAGGTTCCATTATAATCAATTAGGATCCAAAACTGCTACCACATGCATAATAATCATTGACATCCACATTGTCATCGTCATCATACAATAAATCAACATCATTGTCGTCGTCGTAGTCATCATCAATGTCATAAATAATATAATTGTGATAATAATGAGCAAGGAGCCCTACTTCCTCACAAGAATGGATGATATAGTCTTATGCTTATCAAATCATGTCCATACGCTCCATCATAATTATCGTAATGCATCATCGTCATGTTTTTATGGTCAATCATATGCAATTAGGGTCTATCAAATGTTGTTGGGGACACTCAAATGCCATTAGAGCAATTTAGGTGAAATTAAGGTAATTTACCCCTCATAAGGATTAATCAATATCCAAAACTGCCATGATTACGATCATTTAGGTGCCACTATAATAAATCAAGATCCAAAAGTACTATCACATGAATCATGATCATTGACATTGGCATTGATATATCTGAAGTTATGTAGGATGTTTCCTGAACACAATTCCTAGCTATAAACCTAGTGCAATTCCTAATGTGGTTCCTTTCGAAATTTCTAGCATTATTCCAGGCATTATACCTGGCTCTAGAACTAGTGCAATGTTGGATGTTTTCTAGGCACAATTCCTACTCTACACTTGGCACTATGTTGGATGTTTTTCCTGCCTAAATTCATGGCGCTATTCCTGTTGGGATGTTAATTTGGATGCTAATTGTGATTCTAATTTAGACGCTAATTGGGACCTTAATTGGGATGCAAATTAGCGTCCAAAATAGCGCCAACTTTTAAAAAGGGACACTAATTGGGATGTTAATTGGGGCCCTATTTGGGAGGCTAATTGGGACACTACTTGGGATGCTAATTGGGATGTTAATCGGGACATTGATTGGGATGTTAATTAGCATCCAAAATAGTGCCAACTTTTAAAAAGGGACACAAATAACGCCATTAAAAGCGCCATCCCATGGAAAAAGTGTCCACTTTGTCAAAAAAATGATGAAAAATACACTAAAAGTGATAGTGGACACTAAAAAGGAAGCTAAAAGAGACGCTAATCATAGGGTTTTGTTGTAGTGTTTTTGGGTCATAAGTTGAGAGCAACCCGGCATCCACGGGAGTGGCAACCAATAACAAAAACACTATAATTCCTACAAAGGCAATAAGAGCACCAGGAAGAATAAATGACCATCCCCATCCATGATGTAAAATATTGGTTACAATGAGGGAACCACAAATGTTACCAACGTACGTATGGGGATTCCAAATACCCATTATCAATCTGCTTTCCTCTTTCCAAACCAATTTCAAACCATTGCAACAACAAAAGGCCATCCCATTGCCTGAAACAACCCTACCACAATTTGCATGATCAAGTAATAGTAAAAATTATGTATGTTGTAGAAATATCCCATACTAAAAAACACGACAAACAAGCCACTGCCAACAATTCCCACTGTTAAAAACACTCGAAGATCAACCTTATATCCAACATGTCTAGCAAAATACATACCCTCGGCTAAACAGACAGACTCGGCTACATCAATTTCTCCAAGAAAGTCTATTCCATCTTTTCCATTGAAGGGAGCCCATCCTTCGAAGCTAGAATAAGTTTATTTTCTTGAATTAGTGGGATACTTAACAAATATCATATTAAGAAGCCATGACTGACTATGATCACTAATCTCAAGAGGAAAATTGTCACTAGTGTTGTCTGGGTGCAAAACACTCTTTACATTGTTATTAGGCTTTACGAGAGGCATGATAGTTAGCATACGCAATGAAAATTACAATACATACAAAATATCTATATGTATAGTGGCTTGCATCCCTTCCTCTCAGTGCTTTAATCAACTTTATTCCCGACAGAGGAGTTCTTGACATTTCCCCTCTTGGATCCATGGCCATGTATGTAATGTCCTCTTATGCTTAGGCATTGAGGACCAACCCGCTAACCTATGTGATTCCTGTAGGTTCGAGTGGCTACTGGCAGTCAGGGAATCAACTGAAGACTGATGCCATATATAGAAGATCTAGGGCATCAATATTATATCATCAGTGGGTATAAGAGGGCCACCAAAGCCAAAGGCCACCTTCATGCATGACATTTGAGCATTATTTCATGATGCATGCACCTGGTTGAGTCTCCATGCGCATGCATGCAAGTCAACTACAAATTAGAAGCTAAAGTGACCTAATTAGGTTGAAATTTAGGTTATTCACAGTTGAAAGTTATAAAAGAAAGATAAAGTGAATGGAGAAGACACTTGTGATTGTTATTGATTTGGAGCTTCTTGAGTAGCAACACAGTGTGCAGTCACAACAGTTGGGGTTGAAGATGGCGTCTTCAACTAACGAGGTTTCGACAGTGAAATATCTGCCATAGTCTCATACAGGGTAAACCATCCAGGTTCACCATCCGCTCTTCAACTTATTCATTCAGTTGCAGTTATCCAGTATCCATCAGAGATTGTTTGCAGGGACACGTGTGCAGCCGTATGGGGGTTTTTAGATGGAAAACCCGAAATCATTTACTGGGTCCTCAGATCTCTGTTTATCTTCAAAATACCGGCATAATTCTCATCATTGGTATCATCCTCCAATAATCGGTAATTATCAACTTCCAGTTTTCTCATCCAGAGCAGTTCTCAGTAGTTTTGGGAATTAGGGGGCATGAGCAACTAAACCTCCAGTTCAATTCACTAGCCTGCTTGTTGACCTCAGAACTTCTGCATGTGTCAGGAATCCTCTCCGGCATGGGAATACTACCACTCCTGCAAATTCCCACTTGCATCAGACACTTCCTTCACTGAAAACATCACCTTTAGCTGATTGAGGGTTCATGCTGCTGGGGTATCACCGGAGGCAAGGAGCATTAGTTCTTCACCAGATCATTTCTTACTACATGTATATTCTCTTTGGAGCATCATCAAGCCGGATTATCAATGGTAAGTGTTGATCTATCATCATAAAATTCTCTGCCCTAGTTAGCTATAAAATAGGGTCATTTTCCCAATACTTTGCATGCAAATTTATTTTCAATATTATTGTACATCAGGAGGCTTAAGCAAGCCCTAGTGTAGAAAACAGTTGAATATATGTGACTTTTAAACCTGTGCATAGAATCAAAGCATATAGATTTTTTAAGCAAAATAGAGATCACAACACATCATTCACACATAAACACAGAGATTTACCCTGGAAACCCTTAACCAGGAAAACCAGAAAACCTTGGAGCCACACCTCATATTTTCTCTCCATTACATTACGAGATCCTCACAATACAAAATATAGGTATTCCACAACATCCAAATACCCTAATCTGTTAACCCAAATTAGAAAAAGACTACAATCCCTTAACCGGGATTAAGTTACATATTTTTAGACAACTTCTAAAAATAGCCACAAAACAGCTATTAATAGCCATAAAATCTATAAATAGCCAAAAAAATTTGCTCGCTACGCTCGCATCGAAAACGGCCTGACAGTCGTTTTCGTCAAAATTTCCTTTGGGATCACCAAGTTGCAGCGTTGACATGCGCACCTCCCCTCCATACGCACATGCAAAGAATATAACATATACCCAACATTCTCCCACTTGTTGTTTCCTTTGCATAGCAATGAGTCATGTACTCATACAGTCACAGGTTCATGGCATCAATTCCCATAGATTCTCTACACCAAGAGAATTTCTCTGTACTAATAGACTTTGTTAATGAGTCTGCAACATTTTTCACTATGTCAACCTTCTCTAGCAGCACCTTCTTTTCCTCAACCATATCTCTCACAAAGTGATATTGCACATCAATATGCTTTGTCTTAGCATGATAAGTAGGGTTCTTTTCCAGGAAGATTGCTCTTTGGCTATCACATTCTAACCTTACACCTTTCTATACATACCCAATACCTGAACACAATCTTTGCAACCACACAGCTTCTTTGCTTGCATGAGTGGCTGCCATGTATTCAGCTTCTGTAGTTGAGAGTGCAACTACAACTTGTCTCTTGCTCATCCAATTGATAGCTCCTCCAAATAGGTTAAACACATACCCACTTGTAGATCTTCTATGATCAAGGTCTCTAGCCCAGTCTACATCAACAAAGCCATGTACATTTATTATGCTATTTGGTCCAGGCCTTCCTTGGTAGCAGATTGCATAATCTGTGGTGCCACGCAAATATCTGAAGACCCTCTTTACAGCTGTCCAATGCTCCTTTCCTGGTTTTGACATATATCTGCTAAAAACTCCCACTGCATGAGCAATGTCTGGTCTTGTACAGACCATTGCATACATCAAACTACCAACTGCACTGGCATATGGAACCCGTGACATGTCTTCTTCTTCTTCCTGTGTCTTAGGACACTGCTCTATAGATAACTTTACACCTACAAGAATAGGAAACTTGACCGGCTTACTTTCCTGCATGTTAAATCTCTGTAGTACCGTCTCAACATATTTTCTTTGGTTTAAACTAATCATTTTGTTTGCACAATCTCTTCTTATCTCCATTCCAAGAATGAAGTTTGCAGCACCAAGATATTTCATATCAAACTTGGAGGACAGTTGATACTTCACCTCCTTTATAGGATCTTTGTTGTTTCCAATCAACAACATGTCATCAACATACAGAACTATGTTAATGAAGTGATCACCAACCTATTTGGAATATAGACAGTGATCAGCTTTGCTTCTCACAAACCCCAATCCAAGTATGTATGTGTCAAACTTTTGGTACCACATCCTTGGAGATTGCTTTAGACCATAAAGGGACTTCTTTAGTTTACATACCAACTCATTCTTTCCCTTTACTATGAACCTTTTTGGTTGTTTCATGTATATTTCTTCTTCCAGATCCCCATGTAAGAACGTTGTCTTCACATCCATCTGCTCTACTTCAAGATCAAAAGCAGGAGCAATAGAAAGAAGAAATCTAATAGAAGTTAATTTTGCAACTGGAGAAAATATTTCACCAAAAACAATCCCCTCTACCTGAGAATATCCCTTTGCTACCAAGCAGGCATTATACTTATCCACTTTACCTTCTGCATTCAACTTCTTTTTAAATAGCCATTTGCTCCCAACGGCTTTTCTCTCATATGGTAACTGGACTAGCTTCCAAGCTTCATTTTTTTGCAAGGAATCCATTTCTTCATCCATGGCCTTTTTCCAGAGATCACTATCCTCTGAATTAACAGCTTACTTCGCATTTCTAGGATCATCATCAGTAATAGACATAGCAAAATGAGAGCGAAAATCAAGAGGGGAATACCTTTCTGGTTGCCTTATTTCTCGAGATGATCTCCTCAAAACTAGAGTATGAGGTTCTTCTTCTTCTGATTCTGCTTCTTCTATTGAGTCAGATTCTTCACCTTCTAACTTAAATTCTATTTTCTCTGGTTCCTTTTCCATTGGATTCACTTCCTGTCTGGGGACTTCTTTGGCCTCTCGAAACACAACATCTGACTGTAAACAGTCTTCTTAGTTATAGGATTCCAAAGCTTATACCCTTTCATACCATCTTTATAGCCAATAAAGATACACTTCTCAGCTTTGTTATCCAACTTGCTCCTTTTCTCCTTTGGAACATGTACATAAGCATCACAACCAAAAACTTTCAGATGCTTAATAGAGGGTTTCTTACCAGTCCATACCTCTTGTGGAGTTTTATCAATCAATGCTGATGTGGGTGATCGGTTTACCAAGTAACATGCTGTCTCCACTACTTCTACCCAAAATTCTTGTCCTATCCCAGCACTGCTTAGCATGCTCCTTGCCTTTTCCATCAACATCCTATTCATCCTCTCAGCAACTCCATTCGGTTGAGGTGTGTATGGAGTAGTCTTTTGCCTTGCTATTCCACACTTCTTACAAAAGTCCTTGAATTCATTCCCACAAAACTCTCCACCATTATCTGTCCTTAACACCTTTATTTTCTTTTTTGACTGATTTTCTACAAGAGCCTTAAATTCTTTAAACTTGGCAAATACTTCAGATTTATTTTGAAGGAAATAAATCCATATGTTCCTTGAGAAATCATCTATAAATGAAACATAATACACAGATTTTGCTAATGATGGAACAAGAACAAGTCCAAACACATCACTATGTATTAATTCTGGAATTCCCTTTACTCTTGTAGCACCAAATGCAAATCTTACTCGATTTTGTTTTCCATATATGCAATATTCACAAAAATCAAAATCTAGAGTGCAATTAGTCATACCTTCAACCATACCCTTACCTTGTAATGCTCGAAGTCCCTTTTCTCCGATATGCCCCATTCTGTGATGCCACAGCATTGTCTTTCCTCCTGATGCAGTCAGGGTTTTGTCATCTTTACCTCCTTCCTCTAGCACAACAGAATTGTTACATTCATCAATGATGGTTTTTCCCAATAGTTTGTACAGAGTTCCATACCGAACTCCCCTCATCAATACCATTGATCCTCGAACCATTTTGCAACCACCATCTCCACACACAGTCTTTACACCTACAACATCCATCTTTCCGACAGATATCAAGTTTCTTGCTAGATTTGGAATGTGTAGCACTCCAGGCAGAGTTCTAATCCTTCCATCCTTCAGTTTTAGCTTGACTCTACCATGTCCAATGATACTGGATGGTGAATCATCTCCCAAGTACACATCTCCTCCATTGTACTTTTCATATTCACAGAACCACTCCCTATGAGGGGTCATATGACATGATGCACCTGAGTCAATCAGCCATGTATCACGTTTTGAAGGATTACCCATGGAAGCTAGGTACACATCCCCTCCTTCTTCTGAGGAGTTCTTCGCCTCTGTGGAAGCGGTATCCTCATATCCCTTTGCTTTCTCAACATTCTTAGATCTGCAATCCTTTTTATAGTGCCCGGCTTTACCACATTTCCAACACTTCCTTATTCCTTTTCCTGGGGATTTAGATCTACCCTTAGATTTAGATCTCCCCCCAGATTCTTTATTTTTGTTTCTCTCTTGGGGGCGACCTCTCACAGACAAGGCATCCATGCTATGATTATCCATGGTTTTATGCCTCATCTCTTCTGATAGTAGGGATGATACAATTTCATCAAATTTTAAGGTCGCCTAGCTAGAACTACCTATTGCAACAATTAGGTTGTCCCAGGAATCCGGCAAAGAACACAATACATTTATCTTCTTCAGCCATTTTAATACCGACAGAGGTTATTTGACTTACCAAAGTATTATAGACATTCAAATGCTCTGTTACAGTGTCATTCTCGTCCATTTTGAGGTGAGACAACTTCTTTTGCAGAAACAGCTTGTTCACAAAGGATTTTGATTGATACAAACTCCCTAGTTTTGCCCATAGCTTTAATGCACTATCTTCACCAGATACGTTCAACAACACAGAGTCTGATAAGCACAATCATATTGTACTCCTCGCCCTTCTTTCTAATTTATCCCAATCTTCTTGTGACGTTGCAGTGGGTTTTGTACTCGGATCCACAATAATCCACTATTCCCGATCTACCAGAATATCCTCCATTTTGAGCTTCCATAGCCCAAAATTATGGCCGTTAAATTTCTCGATCTCGATTCTTGAAGTGCTCTCCATTCTCTTTCAATGCACAAATCAACTGCAAAGCTCCCACTGAACCTAGGTTTATCACAAACCCGAGATCTATCAACTGCGTCGAACCCTTAGCAGGAAAGGCGTCCCCCTGATGCCAAAATTGAGCTTTGATACCACATGTAAGTTTTAAACCTGTGCAGAGAAGCAAAGCATACAGATTCTTTTAAGCAAAATAGAGATCACAACACATCATTCACACATAAACACAGAGATTTACCCTGGAAACCCTTAACCAGGAAAACCAGAAAACCTTGGAGCCACACCTCCTATTTTCTCTTCATTACATTATGAGATCCTCACAATACAAAATATAGGTATTCCGCAACATCCAAATACCGTAATCAGTTAACCCGGATTAGAAAACGACTCCAATCGCTTAACCGAGATTAAGTTACATATTTTTAGACAACTTCTAAAAATAGCCACAAAACAGCTATAAATAGCCATAAAATATATAAATAGCCAAAAAAATTTGCTCGTTGCACTCACATTGGAAACGACCTACGGCCTGTTTCCGTCGAAGGTGCCTTTGGGATCGCCGAGCTGCAACACTGACATGCGCACCTCCCCTCCATATGCACATGCAAAGAATATAACATATACCCAACAAGCCCTAGTGTAGAAAATAGTTGAATATCTGCATATGGGATATTACAACGTAATATCTATCAAATTTACAAAATTCTATGCTGAAGAAAGCTACAAGCTCACCCTCAATTCTAGCTTTACAAAATTATGTGTTGAAGAAAGGTTCAAGTTCACCCTCAATTCTAAATTTACAACTTTAAACTACAATGTAGCTTGGTAGTTGGGAGGAATGATTGTTATCCTTGACACCCAAGTTCAATTCTTGTAGGTGACATGATACTCTTGTTGAGGCCCTATGTAATGATTTAGTGGATTATGTAATCTGGCCATACCTTGATTCTCGGGAATAGCCGTTGTTGGCATATTTGGCATATTTCCAGGTGATACCAACTCTTGATACAACAATTACTTAAGCCGTTGATTCTTTAAGTATTAGATGGCAAGAACATCACAACTATGAGAGTGCCAAGTCTCAATTAACTAGATTATCATTTTTTATTTCTTTATATATTTGTATAATTATATTTTTGGGTTTTGCAATGCATTGAATAAATTCGTAATGGTGGAGAAATGGACAATATGCATTGATGTGTCTTGTTGTCCCAACATGGGGAAAGAAACCATCTCTTAAGTTTATATAATAATTCTACAAATTGGTTTTTAGATCGAAAAATTGATGTATGTGGAAGGACAACAAACAATGAAGCATACTATGTTTCCCTATTTGAAGGGCTACAAACAACAATCAAGCATGGTGTCAATGACATGACGATATTCACAAACTCTAAACTTGCATGCAACAATATGAAAGGCACATACCAAGTCAGAAAGGAACATTTAAAACCGCTCCATAAGGAAGCTAGAATCATTGCTTCCTGATTTGATTCCTTTTCCATAAATCACCATAGAAATATTGAAAGGATGATCAATGATCTATTGTCTGGGGTAATGTCAACGCTAGATGGAGGGGTGAAAAATGACTTCGTATAAAGTTCTAATCCATCAAAATGTATCGATGGTCATTGTTATAATGATATGATATGTATATGTTTTCTTGTTATATTTATTTTGGTGCCTCTAATGGTATGGTTATTAAGCCTATCAGATCCTCCATTGGCCTTATTTTGTAAGCTTGACTCGTTTTTAGTAATGAAATAAACATTGGTGTATTTCCTAGTGAAAATAGTTCCTTCAAAGCCTATATAGTTGCTTTGCGTCTATTTTCTCTTCTCTCTATTTTATTAATTGCGTCCTCTTTCAAGCTTAAAGATTCCTAATGTATCTCTTAGCAAAGTGAAAAAATATATTTTGTAATTCTAAAGAGGAAAAGTAATGCTTACTTAGCATTAAATCTTGTCTAATACAAATGAACATGATGTATTTCATATTGCATGTCTTGTTCTAAAATGTTTACACATTGATGAAAATCTCGACATGTGGTCTTGGTTGACATACATAGTGGTATAGAGACCCTCAACCTATTGTGTTATTGCTCTCACACAGTCATTTAAATATTAATGTTTATATTCTACTGTAACATCTTACTTATTGTTCTTGTATTCCAGTATATAATCATTGAATACTAAGTAAAACTTGTTAATCAATTCCATGGTTCCTTTCAGTCTTATGCTCACTGTGTAAATAATCTAACGATTCCAAAACTTGTGCATTTTTATTGTTTCGTGCTGTCCTTTTTTCGCAGTTCCGTACTTTGTCCATATGCAGGGTATACTACAGGAATATTGTTTTGGTTCCATCTCAATTTGGGTGCATTTCATGTGTTTTATGACTGTTATCTTGCAAAATTTATGTGACAACTTGTGCCTATATTGATAGCTCTAATTCGACATATTCGCATCTTAATAATTCACTGTCATATATCTGAAGTCTACATGTGCTTAAGAACTTGTTCTAAATCTGATAATCTATTTTACAACCTATGATATCTTAAGTGCAAGACAAACTTTATGTCTATCTCCAAGGATGTAATAAATAAAGAAGTTACTTTTGAGTTCCTTAGGCCTCCAAGGATAGATGCAATTTATAATTGTTATGAGGCATGGAACACAGGCCAACAATACTCAGCCTGCAGTAGGCATGCCAACCCTTGGATCTTAAACAGATTTAATCCAAAGGTTGGCATACCTTTTGCAGTCACGTTGAATGCTCGGTAGCAGGCTAAGTATTATTGGCCATGTAACACATACATGTCTAAGTGGGACCCACCCCCCATGTGATAGTTAAAATCATGCACTTTGTTGTTGTTATATTCAAATCATTGTACTTTATTTTCAAATTTTCATGTCTCTCATAGTGAATCGAATAGTAGGTGAAAAAGTACATAGTCCGAAAGGGAATTCGAATAGTTGAAGTAACTACCAAGGTAGTTACTAAACAAACTATTTTTAAAAGGGTTATAAATGTAAGAATGAAAGGAATATAGAGGAAATTTGCTTGTATGAACCCTCTTGTGAACTGTTTTGCAAGTGCTAAATGAGGAGAATCCATTTTTACTTGTGATTTTTGGAGATGCTCAGTTTCTAGTGTGTGGATGGTTGAACTGCTTCTGTTGTTTACTTAATGCTGGAAATTCATGTTAGATACATTTCTTCTGCTATGATTCTTCTGCTTGAGAGTTAAGTGTATTCTCACTTCTACATTTTTGGATTCATATATTTTATTGTGAGTTACAACCAGATAAAACTGTTTCTGGTGTGTGGATGGTTGAATTATTTCTGTCATTTATTTAATGCTGGAAATTCATGGAAACATAACATCATAAACATAGATGCACGTGAATCAATTTATCTTGAATAGGTCACATATCCTATTAATTTTTTCACAGTCCAAAACATTGTAGATAGGTACTCAATTAGGGACAACAATGATCTATCGTCCCCATCCTTTTTAAAGAATGAACATTTACAAATATCTGGCATTGCTTTACAGTGGGGAAGAGTATGCAAAATTATTCTAGAGTTGTGGTGTTATGCTTATCTTTTCTAGATAAGCATTGAATTCTGACACATGCATAGTTTTTTTTTATTCCAATGGGTTATTGCAGTCGCTTGTAGTCAATGTTGTTGGGAATTGTTGGTGTTGCTTCCCTTCGACCCAGGTTCGGTCCTCCTTTGCGCACAACAAATCCCAAGATATCATCCTGACAGAGCAAGGCTCAGTCGGCAGCACCTGTAACGTGGATGTAGTCTCACCTGAGATATATTTCTATGGGTAACTGCCAGAACCAGGTTTCTGCAATTGGGTGGGGTATTTCACGTCCCTAATTGGTATTCTACCAAGGTGCTCGACTAAAGTTGATGGGTGGGGTCTTTATACTTATTATACATAGTTAAGTTGTGATACAAGTCATCTTTCAACATGTATTATAACAACAATTTGGATGCAGCATAGATACATTCAACAATAACAGTGCGACAAATACACAAACTCATTCGTAAGAAACTACATAAACACACATTCACAGTAACATATATATGTAACTCAAGAACATTCATCATTCACACATTTGACATAGTATCTAATGTGGAAACCCATCCGGGAAAAACCACAAAGGCACTCTCTATCTGGCATGAGAAATATATGGCACCCTTTCGTCTGCATACTAAGATGCAAACTCTGTTCTAGACCTTTCTTTCTTATCGATATAAAATTCTTCCTCCTCCCATGCTCTTTGGTCTGCTATCACTACTCTTTCTCTACTTGACTCTACTGGTGATCTACACACAACCTGGATCGACTCAACCTTCCTACACTTCTATGCACTCAGCTACATATTCTTCAACTCCTCTCTACGACTCAACACACTTAGAAATATAACATACAACACAAATTAAAAAAGATAACACATGAGCCAAAGATAACTGACCACAAGCTAACCCGCATACAGCTTGGGTTCCTCCTATTATAGACTTTTACATGTTGCTTTCAACTAACTTCATACAGTTATCCAACAGGTTGTATTTCCTATTCTATCGACATGTTTCAGTAGGCACTAATGCTAACAGACAACACAAATTGCAAAAGCTAACTGAACAGGAGCTAACCTGCATACATCTTGGCTTCCTCCTATTATAGACTTTTACATGTCGCTTTCAAACAACTTCATACAGTTAGCCAACAAGTTGTCTTTCATATTCTATCGACACATGTTAGTAGGCACTAAGTTGTGTTGTCTGTTAGAAATCTAACAAACAACACAAGTTACAAAAGCTAACACATGATACAGAGCTAACTGGTCAGGAGCTAAGCTGCATACATCTTGGGTTCCTCCTATTATAGAATTTTACATGCCGCTTTCAACCAACTTCATACAGATAGCCAACAGGTTGTCTTTCCTATTCTATTGACACATGTCAGTAGGCACTAACGAATTGAATTACAAAGATGCTTGCATACGTCAGTTTCCGCCAACTCTAGCCAACCTCGTATCCACGATATTTCTCAACCATCACTTTCCACTCGTTACGCCACTGCACGTATCCTAACATGGTTTACTCCATCGCATCCTTCCTTGTTGCATCCTTTCCTGTTGTCATGTCTTCTCTTCTGTCGCAAAATCTCTTATGTCGCGGACTCTCTTCTTCTTTTGTCTCAACTTCCTCTTTGGTTGCTTCTTTCCTTATCTCTTTCTTATTTGTTTTATTTGGTTCCTCCTCTACCATGTATTTTTCCCTTACTACTTCTTCTACCCTATCCTTCCTTCCGTGACTACTTCTGTCGCAATTCCTTTTTCAACCTGAGTCTTTTCATACTTGGGCAGAATTGTAACTAAATTCTACCTATATTTCTCTAGGACCAACAGGAACTCAACACTCACATGTGGCTCGTCTTGATCCACACAAAGATATTCTTCCATTTCTTGACTTGTGTCAACTTTACTTTGAAAATCTTGCAAGATTTTCATCACTCTCTCTGCCTCATGTCACATGTATTCCTTTGTCTTCTTCAACTTCTCCACAAGATCAGAACTGACAGGTTCTAGCGTTACCTTTCCTACTGATTTTGTTTCTTCACACACCTTCTGATGTACAGGATGAATAATTCTTGTAATTCTTTCAACTTCAGTTTGCAATTCTACAACTTTTTCATTATTTTTTTATTGTTGCGTGAGTAGCACTTTAACATGTTGCTGCAATTTCTTCATTTCTGTGACCTTAGCCATTTTTCTGCTAAGGGCTCTTGTTTCATCGCATTCTTCATTTGGTTCATACTAGCCTCAACTATGCGCAACTCCTCTATGACTTTCTCTAGTTTGGCGTCATCTATCAATGCTACCCAAGACTGAGAGACTTGGTCGATAACGTTAGCACATAATGATTATGCCTCTTCTATATTCTTTGCAGCTTCAGTTGTTGCTTTCCTTCTTTTGTTTATCATATAAAGTTACTGTTTCACAGTGAGTAGACGGACGAGATGGAAAATTTGAAATCTGAAGACGAAATCCCAAGTGCTTTCATGAGCATTATTTTCTTTGGATTCTTCCCTCTCATAGGAATACCATGTTTCTCAACTTCTTCTTCATCGGTAATGAAATTCAGCATCTAATCGTCTTCTCTATTTTCTTAATGATGAAGTCTGCCATCTCATCGACTTATTCCTTTCCTTCATCGATGAAATATGTCATCTCATTGATTTCTTCCACATCTTCGAAGATGAAATCCTCCATCTCATCGACATCTTCCGCATATTCGACGACGAAATCTGCCATCTCATCGACGTCTTCCTTTTCTTCATGGAAATCAGCCATCGTATCTTCTTCTTTTAAACACCATCGCCAACTATATTTAGATATTATTGTACAGATGATGGCGATGATGGTGGCATTTATCTTTGTTTGGAATTATTCGAATGTTGGTTCGGATCGACAGGTTCTAGCAATGGATATTGTGCACTCTGGTGAATCGTTCCACAAGTCTATCTGGCAATTTCGATGGAATGTCATTTGGAAATCGAATTTCAACCACTGCTTCTTTATCCGTCATCATCAATGCTGAGATATTTTTACTCTTACAGGAACCAAAATGCTTCTTCATTGATGAAGCCGCTATGTCAGTTCGTATCCTTATCCCAGGGATGACTGGAACTAGGTCGGCTTCCAATCCCATCCCTATCTGCGATGGAACATATCTGACAACATCTTCCTTAATAAACATAGGTAACATAGCTTCAATCATGGATCATGTGAGTGAAATGTCACTAGGATTCATAGTAACCATACTTCTGCAAACAAGAAACTTACTTTGGCCCTCAGAGTTGCAGAGAACAATTCCTCATTCCAACGCATCAGACCAATTTTGAAAGTGAAGGGTGAATGTAGGTAATACTTACTCATTCGATCTGTCAGACCTTCACACATGAAAACATCGAGTGGGATAGTGGAAACACAATCTGTCACATGGATCAGTTGTCTAAATCATCATACAGAAAATGCCATGTAACACGCCACTTTCTGCTATGACGTTATTGCAACCATGACCGAAGTGACTTAAAAGTACGCAATCAAAGCTTCAATCATGGATCATGTGAGTGAAATGTCACTAGGATTCATAGTAACCATACTTCTATAAACAACAAACTTACTTTGGCCCTCAGAGTTGCAGAGAACAATTCCTCATTCCAACGCATCAGACCAATTTTGAAAGTGAAGGGTGAATGTAGGTAATACTTACTCATTCGATCTGTCAGACCTTCACACACAAAAACATCGAGTGGGATAGTGGAAACACAATCTGTCACATGGATCAGTTGTCTGAATCATCATATAGAAAATGCCATGTAACACGCCACTTTCCTCTATGACGTTATTGCAACCATGACCGAAGCGACTTAAAAGTACGCCATCAAAATCACTCATGATTTTTCAAATCAATGACATCCAACTATCATATATGTCACTTATGTATTTCTTACGAAAACATCTCACTCCTTGCAACCTATTTTCTCCTTTGACAGATCTTCTTTTCTTGCAATAGATCAAATGTCTTCACCCTGAATTTATGGTTTTTGCTAGAAACCGAAACTGCAAGACTTCAATTTTTACAGCGGTAGACTAGCAGTTCGCGACTAAGAAAAAATTTCCTCTCTTGATTTCTTTCTTTTCTCTTTTTTTTTATGTGACCAAGTTGTTTTTATCGTGATACGGCTTCAGTCGACTTCCATTCACCAGTCCTTGTACTTTTGTTCCATCTAACTTTTGCAATTTCACTACTCTCCATCAGTGATCTTCATGACGATATACGGTCCTAACCAATGTGTTCTCAACTTTCCCAGATGCTTGAAAATTTTGCTCTCATACATAAGAACAATTCATCCAACCTCAAAGTGCTTTCTCTTAATGTGTCAATCATGCCATGCTTTTTGCCTTTGTTTTTCGACATTTTGATGAAATCCTGCAACAAAACGTTCTTCTTTCAGTTGCGGAAATATTTCTTCGACAGTGTCGACATCTGTCATTTCTATGATCGCAGCAATTCTTAAGCTTGGGACAATATACTCTATAGGAATCACAGTACCTTGTCCTACACCAAACGAAATGGAGTTTGCCCTATCAATTTATTACAAGTCATGCAATACGCCCACAATACTGTTGAAATGTTTTGATCCTAGTCATCTCTTTGGGCATTACAAATCTTTGTCGATGTGTTTTCCTTAATTTTGTTAAAGGCTTCGACAAATCCATTTACTTGAGGGTGATAAGGTGTTTTCCTTCTATGCTGAATCTGGAATTCATTCATGAGTTCTGCAATTAACTGGTTTACAAAGTGGATACCTTGATCACTTATTAAAATCTTTGGGAACCCACATTGTGTCATGACATTCTCAAATAAAAACTTTGCAGCGGTCGCAACAGTACAATCCTTTACTGGTGTTGCTTCGGCCCATCTGGTTAAGTAATCAGTCGTAGTAATAATATAGTGTGTACTAGTGCACCTTTTTGTCGGAATGATAGGACACACAAAATCAATGTCCCATTTATCAAATTCCTGCAATGTTATTTGAGGTACTAATGGAATTGCGTCGCTTCGCGGCGACTTCTATTCCTTTGGCGGACATCGCAGCTGCAACAATAATCCCGGGAATCCGCATGCATGGTGGGCCACCATAATCCTACTTGCAAAATCTTGCGCACCATATCTTTTCCTGCAAAGTGGCCTCCTGCAACAACAACATGTGCTTCATTTAATATCAACAATCGCTCGTGCTCCAAAATGCAATGACAAAGAATCTCATCATGACCCATTTTATACAATTGTCCAGTGATCAAATGGAAATTTGTAGCTCGCACAACCAACTATTTCTTTTGCGCAATGGTGAATTCAACTGGCGTACAACCCGTACTCAAAATTTGTATGATATCTCTATAATGATCATCAAACATGGTTATCACAAACAATTGCGCATCAGATATATTATCATCCAGGTTACTAGGCTCTTCACCACTTTCTATCATTGAAATATGGTTTGGTCCCAAATTCAATTGATCAAGTTTAACAATTATTTCAAAATCAAATTCCTGGAAGAGGAGAAGCCACCGACATATATTCCCCCCCAACACTGGCTTATTGAACAGGTATTTCAATGCAGAATGGTCAGTGTACATCTTAAAATGTTCACCCATCAAATAATGTCTAAATTTCTCCAACGCATAAACCATTGCTAAACCTTTTCTTTTCATCGTGGTATAATTTTTCTCTACAGTCAACAACTTCTTGCTAGCGAGGGAAATGGGATAATCGATCAATCCTTCAACAGGATGTGTTAGCACCATGGCAAGCGCGATAGACGATGCGTCGACATGAACATGAAACTCCTTTTTCCACTCTAGAAATACAAGTATTGGTGCAGTAGCCATATTGGTTTTCGATGTGTCCAGACTCTCTTGGCAGCTCTTTGTCCATTGAAACTTAGCATCTTTTTTCAAAATATTTTCCATTGGAGCAGTCACCTCCTCATATCCTTTGATAAATTTTATGTAGTATCCAGTGTGTCCCAGTGCTGCTCTCAACTGTTTAATTGTAGTATGTGATGGTAGATCGAGAATGATCTCAATTTTGGCTGAGTCAACCAAAATTCCATCGCAACAGGCCACATGGACCAATAGGGCTCCAAACAAGGCGCAAAATATACATTTCTTCAAATTTAGTGAAATTTGATACTGACGACAATGTTCCAACATCATTCTAAGGCTTTCAATATGGTCTTTTATGAGCCTGAATACTGTCCAATCATCGAAGTAGACTTCAAGAAATTTGTGTGTGAAATATTTAAAGGCGGCTACTACAATTCTGGAAAAAACCGCAGGAGCATTCTTAAGTCCAAAGGGAATTACCATATATTGGAAACATCCCCACTCCGTCGCAAAAGTAGTCTTGTGTCGGTCTTCCTTCGCAATCATGATATGATAGTAACCAGAAAATCCATCAATGAACGTACATCTCATTCCCTCCGACACTCTCCAACACTTCATCTGTAAATGGTGTCGAAAACGGGTCATGTAAACAAGCATCATTCAATTTTCTCAGGTCAACACAAATTCTTACTTTTCCTGAGGTCTTTTTGTCCTGGAATACCATTGTACTAATCCATTATATTTCCTTGGCATGTTCTATAACACCTGCCTCTAACATTCGGTCCAATTCAGCCTTGACCTTTTGTATCGTGGATTCAAACGGTATGGTCATTGCTAGACCTGTTTTCTATCGGGCCTCAAAGGTATTTTCATTTCGTCAAGATCTCTGACTATTCCCTTCATCCCTGAAAATATGGTAGGGAACCGATCCTAAAAATCATGCAATAAATCAATGATCTTTCCTACATTTTCTTCATTCCAATAATCTCCAATATTGGCGAACTTAGGCTTTTCACGCGAGACAATATTAACTTTCTCGATTTTGAGTAGACTCAATAATTGGTCACTAGAAATACAAAATCCCTCCACTATGCACATACCTTCTGAATCATGTATGTTTATGTCGAGCAGGTCATCATCATCTAGTTCTCCCATCACATTGTATCACTCCATCCAAAGGTGGATTTTCATGCTGCATTGATGGAAATTTGTCACTGTGACAAGGATTTCTTCAAATATATTCTTCTTCATTTCTTGCAGTGCAACATCAATGGTTGGATGATAATCTGCAAACTGAAATGTATGTGTGAAACTATTGGCTAGTTCTCCCACTCAAGAGTTCCTCATTGCAGTTCAACAGACGTATACCAATTCCTTGGTATCATGTCCAATGTACGTATGAAGTGATGAACCCATTCTCGTCGCGGATATTCTTTCCATGTCATGCGACAATGCTCAATATGTTCGACAAGATTTGTCAATCCATTATACTTGCAACCAGTATAACTGATATTTTCTCCAAATCCGATCTCCAACAATCTTCTACATTGTGGCCATTCAGATATAGATTGTTTGTGTACCCCACCATCTAGCAAGCGTAGCTTTCAGCACAAAGTCCAAGGCAAACAATCGTTGTGATTCTGTAACTTTTGCTTCGAATTTTGCTATAAAAGATGCAAGGTTAGGAAAACCTTCATATGTAGGTATCTCGCTCGCCTCAGCTCCTACCTGTCTCACGAATCTTGTAATTCTTGCGCATCTTCTCATGGAAACTTTGTGCAGTCGATTCTGCCAATTTTCGAATGCTTCACCTGAATCAAATGTACAGTAGCTAACACTCCTCTAGCTCAGCTTTCCATTAGTTGTTGGATTTATATAGTCATATTGAGAGGACATAATTTTATATATATGATCTAGGTAATCACCTTTCCATTCATTGTTCATTGGTTCAACATATCTCTGTCCTTCTAGCGGATCAATTGGTGCGATCGCCCTTATCTCTGAATCTTCAAATGACAATACTCTTCGCTTGAAACTTATGATGGTATGATTATCTATCGCCTAGTAGATCCCCAAAAGTGCAGGATTGGGGTTTGTATCATCGACAATGTCGATCACTTCAAAATATGCATATGTTCTTAGACCTTCTACCTCAACAGGTATTTGAGTCAGTCGACCAATGGGTAGAACCTTTGACTGATTTGCTAGCCTTAACTGAATAGGATACCAATCCAGTCACGTCTTGTTCATGCTTTCCCATGTCTGCCTTGTCAAGATATTGACATCAGAGCCTAGATATAAAATGACATAATCCATGTCATAGTCTCCTATCTGCACAGTCATTCGCAACTTGCAACCAGTTTTTAATATTTTCCCAACATGGTTAACTCTTCTTTCGAGCCGCAACTCTTCTAGAGTCTCTTCTATGAGTGTTGTCAATTCTGCGACGACATCTTTATCATGGATTAGTGCTAAGCAACTTTTGAAAAATCCTTTGATCTTACTAACCTTTCTTGTTGATTGCTTCCAAAGTATTTGATCGAACCTTTCTGGCATCTCTCTTACTTATGCAGATGTCGACGCCTTATTTGTATCGACAAATTCTGGTCGGACGTCGAAGAATACTTCCTTCTCTTTCTAAATTTCGAACGGTACTTTATTTTGTGAGACCCGTGATTTTCCATGTTGTGTGCTCTAGTATGCTCCAGTCACAACACCTCCCCTTATGACGATAACAATGTTTTCTTCCCTTGGCTAGGAAGAAATCATCTAGATGTTTGGATTTGTATTTTGCACAGGGTTGGTATTTCTCACAGTTCGAGTCTTCCACTTTCCAATCAATTGTGGACACTGTTCGACAATATGATCAAATGCTTTACATTACGAACAGTTCTTCATAGGATTTGCACAATCTCAAGCAAAGTGTCTTGGTTTTCCACAGTTATAACATACGAATTGGCCTCTTCCTCGACCAAATCCTCCTCCTCCTCCTTGTTGTTGTCCTCGGCCTCGAAAATTTCCACCCCCCCTAGGTTGAGGGTAGTGTTGCTACGGAAAATACTTATTTTGTTGATACTACGGCTGAGGATATTGTGGTTGTTGAAATTGTGCTGGTGTATATTGAGCATATTGGTATTGAGCTTGTGCTCGTTCATCCTGCATCTACTCATCATTCTTCATCAAGTAGGTATTCACCATCTTCTCTTGCAGCAACTAGAATTCTCTACAATCTTTCTCATCGTGTCCTACAGATTTATAAAATTTACAATACAAACTAGATGGTGTACTTACAATATTTTGCAAATACAAACATTCTTATGACTAATGGCCTCTAGTTTGACATATTCTACACCAAGGAATCCCTTGCGTGTTTATCGGGTTTGGCGCTCCTGTTGTGACACAGTTCATGAGTGTCGAAAAATTATCTTTATGGTGTCCTTTTATTCTACATATGGTACATGATAGCTCTTCTTAAACCTCTTTTTTGTTTTTGATGTCCTGGAGTTGCAGTGTAAGGTTAGCTAATTGCAACTGAATCTGCATCATTCATGCATCAGTTTCTCCAATCGGTGAGGATTATACCTTCATTGCTATTTCCAAAGCTTTTGTCTGTGACACAATCTTTTATTGCATCAATGGAACCAACTCGGATGTGCGGCAACAGTATGGAAATGAACCATTCCTTGTGTTGTACATCTGACATCTGGAAGCTTACTTTGGCCATTAATGTCTTGAGTCTCTGGTCAAAATCCCAGACAGACTCTATAGGTAACTACTTGATTTGTGTAATCTCTATAATGCATTGCAACTCAGTTTCGGCTTTCTGAACTCATCTATCATTCTGACTCGAATATGGTTGAGCATTTTCTGCGCAACTCCTCCTGGCACTATAGAAAAATTTATTTACCAGTCTAGCGCACGACCTCGCCGAGTCGTGACCATCTGGGCTTTATTTATATCTTCATTTTTGACCCGTCACACAGTCCATACGGCTTCATAGAGAAACCAATGTTTCTCTGGGTCTTCCAACCTATTTCCATTAAATATTGGCAACTTAATGTCAGTTCTATCCATTATATTGGCTCCTGATACACTTGGGAAAAAAATTTGAGTAGTCGGACTCCCTTGTCCACTATTCACAATGTTAGTATTACTACTATTTACCACTCTTTTTGGAGATGAGTTTCTAGATCTTACCTCCGGCGATGTGTGCGGCGTCGTAGGCATACCGTATCCGTGTTCTAGTCTTGGAGTTTCTGTTGAATCTTCTTCTCCTTCAGATATCGGCTGATACTCTTCTTCTTCGTCACAAGAATCTTCGTCCACGTGCGATGCAAGCTCGTAGTCCTCTCCTCAAGTCATACTACAACTTTCTCTTCCTGTGACAGACTTTCTTCTCTTTCTCGACTGAAATCTTATTCCACTTCTCAAATATCTAGCCTCTAGTTTGGTTCCACTATCTCCAGGGAACATCTCAACTTAGTTTGCACCATTTTTCACATAGTTCTGTTGCAACATATCCATCCTTCTCCGCACAGTTCTAAATTGTCACATTCGTAAGATTCCTTTTTCTCAAACAAGCATCTTTATCCAAGTTTTCAAGGATGACAAATATCTTATGCAGGGTCGTTGGAAATTTTTTCTCTCCGCCTCATTATATGAGGTTATTGTGTCGACAACAAACTAAGTAATATATCCTTGCAAAATGTTATCCACCCAAAAATGAATAGCCCTTGACACAGGGTTGCTAACACTTTTCAGTCGTCGAATCAACTGAGGATTTCACTCCATCGGTTCTCCTCCTTGAAAATATCTTTGTTGGGTTTCCGACTTCGACAATCACTCATGCAACACAATAAGAAATTCAAAAAAAAAATCCTGTGAATAATCTGTGTACAAATATTGACCCAACCACTTTATTGGATTCAACTGAAATCCTTTACTCTCTTCTTGTGCAAACTCTAATGCTTTGAATTCCACCTAGTGTTGTATTTCATCCTTCATCGGATGCCACAACATATCCCTCACCAAAATCATTCACAATCCCACAAACGGAACCATTTGTTGTTGTTGCTTCCATTCAACCCAGGTGCAGTCCCTCCTTTGCACGCAACAAAGCCCAAGATGTAAGCCCGACAGAGCAAGGGTCAGTCTGCAACACCTGCGATACAGATGCAGTCTCACCAGAGATATATTTCTATGGATAACTGACAGAACCATATTTCTGCAGTTGGGTGGGGGATTTCACGTCCATTGGTGGAGTCTTTATGCTTATTATACACAGTTAAGTTGCGATACAACTCATCCTTTGATGGGTATTATAACAACAAACCCGATGCAACATAGATACATTCAACAATAATAGTGCGACAAATACATATAAACTCATTCATAAGCAACTACATAAACACACATTCACAGTAACATATATATGCAACTCAAGCACATTCATCATTCACACATTTGACACGGTATCTAACGTGGAAACCCATCCAGGAAAAACCACAAAGGCGCTCTTCATCTAGCATGAGAAATATATGGAACCCTTTTGTCTGTGCACTAAGCTGCAAACTCTGTTCTAGATCGTTATTTCTTATCTATACAGACTTCTTCCTCCTCTCATACTCTCGGGTCTTTTGTCGCTACTCTTTCTCTACTTGAATCTACTAGTGATCCACACACAGCCTAGATCGACTCAACCTTCCTACACTTCTGTGCACACAACTGCAGATTCTTCAACTCCTCCTACGACTCAACACACTTAGAAATCTAACAGACAAAACAACTTACATAAGCTAACGCATGAGCCGGAGCTAATTGACCAAGAGCTAACCCGCATACAGCTTGGGTTCCTCCTTTTATAGACTTTTACATGTCGCTTTCAGGTGGCTTCATACAGTTATCCAACATGTTGTCTTTTTTATTCTATCGACATGTGTCAGTAGGCAATAATGGCACGAATTACAAAGATGATTTCATACGTGCGGCTTCCACCGACTCTAGTCAAACTCGTACCCACGATCTTTTAGAACTGTCTCTTTCCAGCCGTTACGCCACTACACGTCTTCTGACATGGTTTACTCTATCGCATCCTTCCTTGTCGCATCATTTCCTTCTGTTGCATCTTCTCTTTCATCGCGGACTCTCTTCTATCGTGAACTCTCTTCTGCCACGAACTTTCTTCTTCTTTTGTCGCAGCTTCCTCTTCGACTACTTCTTTCCTTATCTGTTTCTTCTTTGTTTGCTTTTCTTCCTCCTCTGTCGCGTCTTTCTCCCTTAATACTTCTTCTACCCTGTCCTTCCTTCTGTGACTATTTCTATCGCAGTTCCCTTTTCCTTATTGCAACCTGGCTCTTTTCATACTTGGGCAGAGTTCTAACTGAATTCTACCTATCTTTCCCTAGGCCCAACATGCATTTTTCTAGTTTTGTGCTGGCAGGTGTCTGGTTGGAACTCCCTTAGGTGAGGTGCACTAGTCAACATCGATGGGTATTGTTGTTGATGTTGCTTCTTCCAATAGTTGATGGGATGTAACCTGTCCTTGACAACAATTCCAAACTCCTTTCATGTCATGGCTTGGGTGACATTGCCTCTTTAGTGTCTATCTATGCTAACATAAATTATCCAATAAAGAAAACCTTATGTGCGCATGCTTATGTTTGTTGTGGATGTTGTCTTCTTTTATATAATGTTGCACCTTGTGATAGGAATCAAGCTTCCCCATTTAGTCATTGAGTTACATGTTGTCCAACTCACCATTATAGGGAATAATTTCAACCTTATTATTCACCTAGAGAGGATCCTAAATTCAGCAGCGGCAGAGGAGTGTTCTGTGATTTTATAATGGAATGGTTCATAGGGTTTTTCTAGGGAATACCCATATGTAGTGCTGCTATGATAATTATCAAAGTTTGCAACATCTAAGTGATATGGTTCATTTGAATGTCCATTTGATAATTTCAATACATAAACCTTAATTCGCCCTAAACAACCTATCCATTATGGCACGGCATGAAACTTAGAAAATCAAGCAAATATCACATAAGTGTTTGGGAAACAAATCAACTCCAAATTGTATTAATATAGAAAATGTAAACAACTTTTATTAACAGCATGAAGCCTCTAAGCAAATTCAATGAAATCAACGACACGATCACATCGTCATCAAAATTATAAGTAATGTATCGCTAATAGATTATTCCATATTCTGTGCAAACTTTTGAAGAATTATCTTATCGTGCCAATGCCTTCTGCATTGTTCTGTTGTGGTGGACAAAGTGTTAGCATAACTGATTTTCATCATGCACAATGGGGTTACACTCTTGTTTTCTAGTCACATGGGCAAAGGCTAGTCAAATCTAGTATTCAAAGAGACCATGAATAAACATTTATCTGTAGATGTAAAATCATACAACCCACAAAGAGAACAATCTGTTGCATATTTTACCAATCCATATCAAACATCCCAATGCATTTGTAAACCAAAACATATAGCCAACTAAAAAAAGATACTCCAGTCATGCCTATTACGTTTGCATGACATTTTGGCATTGTTTATGCAACCACAGTTGTATCTGAACTTTGTGCACCTGCTTCTATAGGAACCGATGGCATATCTAAATCATCAAGGCCCAAGGAAACTATTTTTTGGCAAATTTGGAATAGCCATTTTTTACCTAATGAAAAACTGAGTGGATCCATCCTAACAAGTCAAAATATTAGATTAATGAGTCCATAAGTAGAATACAAGGTATAAATGATAAATATACATTGTTATTCTAATAAACTCTTCAAGTTCAAATCTCACCAACAATTCTTCATGTAGCTTGAATAATTCAGCTTGTAGTTCTTGCAAGTCAGAACACCTTGGAGCAGCAAAACATAAACAAAAGATAATGTATAGTAATTCATCCATTATCCTAACTTATCAAATAATGTTTAGTAAATAATCTTGACATTACCAAAGGATAATACCTCCATACAGTTTTTTGTTCACTGTTATCATTTGGATAATTTCCCTTTTTAAGGTAATGGCCAAGAAAAAGGCTACAAGACAAGCCATTATCCTAATTCATAAAATATTGTCTAGTAAATTATCTTCACATTAGCAAAAGACACAACCAACCTCCCAATCCAAATTTTTGGAGTTCAATATTCTACTTAAATCTACCAAAAGTTCAATCAGGTAAAATTTGGAAATTGAGTTGGAAAATATTGGGGCTCAAAAATATCTAAGTATCTACTTATCAAATATTAAAAATATATTGTTCATGCAAATCTTACAATAAGAATGATACCAAAACAATACCATGAGAAGCTTATACAAAATAGACTCCACATCTTCCCCTACATAACTTGCTTGCATTCACAAGATAATTGCAGGTTTAAATATGAAAGATACTAGACACTAACACTTGAAAATATGAAAGAAAATATAGTACTTACAGTTTACGCACGAGATATGAAAAATTTGAAAGATCACGTCGTTGTAGAAATGTATATGTTAGGGTAGTCTACTTGGATGGTCTTTCATCTCCCTTTGGCCTTGGCTTGTCACCATGGTTGTGGATTGTTGCATTGTTGCAAACAACACAACACTTGTTAAATAGCAATGATGATTAAGTACACTAGTCCAAAACTATTACTCTAATCAAGCTATGAAACTAACTTGGATCCATAGGGAATGCATTATTGGATCGAGGATGTCCTTGCTTGTGTATAATTTATGGTGATAATGGCCATTCGAATATCGATAGCCAAGGAAGGGATAATGTATGAAGATGAAATCTTCTTGGCTTAATTAGGGTGTGGCATGCTAGAGTTGGGTGGTGAAATGAGTTGTGGTGAAAATGTGATTTGATCAATCATTGTCTCTGAATAGGAACACTTCACGAGCATATTGAAATTTTGGGATAGATAATGATGGGCTAGGTTTACTTTTTGGAGAGATGCAATGAGTTTGGGTATGTTTTGAAACATAACAAGGTCAATCAAACAAATTTCAGTTTATATTGGGCTTGAAATTTACAAAGGATCATGACGATTCCAATTTGTATATAGGATGCTTTCCATATCACATTGACAATGACAAGATGATTTAGTTGAATGGTCCTTTTGGTGAAATCATGCCAGTTAAGGACATTAAGGGTTGGTTAACTGGGAAAGCAAAGGCTATGGGCTTGTCCTATTTACTATGTTTCTTCCATTGCATAAGTGGTGTTTCATATTAACAGATACCTACCAAATGACTAGAATATAAAGTTAAAGAAGCACGCGGAAAACTATAATATGGTTTTCATGGAGGTGTCCAAACCCTAGATCTTAGTTCGTAGTTGATATCCTAAAACACATCACTCTATTAGAGGTTATTACTCCCCAACAATTACCTCCATGACCTCCATCTGGAAATGGAATGGAAAGGATCACAATGCCTAGCTAAGTTCCATGGTTTGCACCTCCAATTTACAATCCCCATGCATTGCCTCCTCTTATTAGAGAAAATATATACGATAAATCTTATCCACAAGGGGCTACCTATCCTAGACCCCACTGCAAGGACCACCTCCACCTAAAAGAACATCTAAAAATATGTTGGCTTCTCCACCATATGGAGGAGCTTGTCATAGATCTCATGTGCAAGACCTCCACCTGGTGCACCACCTCAAGATATACATTCAACAAAGCCACCACAAAGCTTACCTCTAGGCTACCACAAAAGTTGTCCCCACGATATTCATCCAATGCCACCCAAGGAGCCCAAGGATGTCCCTCCCAATCAATCCATAGCAATATTAGAATGTTGACCATGCCAATGGGTGCATCTTTTGAAGGTATGCAACTAACCAGGGTTGCTATATATCCCCCTCCTCCACGGTATCAAGGTTATGATTTTCTACCCCTTTAAGTGTCCCAATTGGTACTACATAGAGCCTAGGTAGCATTAGACCACATTGAGTGGAAAATCATTTTTCTTCTCCTACATCATCTCCAGCAACCTATGTTGTTGAGTCAAAATGGGAGCATGAACTTTAGTTCTTATGGTATGTTTATTAAATCAAATTGTGAACTTTGAATTGCCTAAATTCCATTTGCATTTTTAATTTCATAAATAGGTTGGTCTATGAACTCAAGTCAACAGTGGGCATTAATGAAGCATAAACGATGTCGGATTTTGCAGATTATAGGCCAGAACCCATAGTCTACTATGTTAAGATTGGTTGCAGTAGCTACAGTACTAGTGGTCCCTAAGATGAATTCGTACACATCATTAATGAAGCATTAAATGGTTAATATATTGTTCAAAATGGAGAATGAAACAGTATAAGTAACCTAAATATGGGATCATAGGTAGTTGACTGAAATTCATGAGTGGAGTTCGGATTGCCAATTGTTTGTAACCCATCTTTGTGAAATGGTCAAATAATGAGTGCATGATTGTATGAAGAAGTGGATAATGTGTCCCCTTTTATGGGAAATGAGTTGAGCAGAGTAGGCTAGTCTTGTAACAACATTCCTCGACCTGTTGGAATCATACAACCCAAAGAGTCAAAGGGACCAACAACCCTGATTAATTTTTTGAGGATCTGGATTGGTTTAAAATGAAGAAAGACCCTGAATGCCAGTTTCTTCCCAGTTCCATGCATCACACTTTGAATCATGTGAAACTCAAACTACCACTGACATTTTGGCCGGTTTTAGCTTTTAGTTTTTGCTTTAAAAAAACGGGGTCTTTTTTACAAGAATAGCCTACTCCAATGAGCTGATATAATTGACTTCAGAATAAGTACAGTTCTTAATACCACTAGTGCAATAATGGCCCAAATTAAATTTCTCATGATTGGAAGATTCTCAAAAAAGCATTTAATACCTAGTACTCATTTGACCTTGCCATTACCATGGCTCACCACGCATAGGAGCAAGAATAGCTCCGTAACTCAGACATGGGCCTTAGTGGCGAAGAATAGGAACAATATACTATATTCTGAGCACAATTGGAAAAAACAGGAATAAAGTTGAAGGAGGAAGAAGACACACTCCACTGGGAGAGCAATCTTGTCTAGGACACCTACTTCGTTAAACTCGGGCATGTAACATTGTTCAGACCCCAATATGCAAGGGAATCTCCTTATTGGTGGAAACAGATTTGGAAAACAAAGGCCCTGTCAAAGACGATTATCTTTCATGGTTAACAATTCCATCCTTACTTGGGATCCCACAAAGATGAAGTTAGGAAGGCCTGGGAGATGCTCTCTTTGTGAGGAAGCAGGCAAGACAGTGACCCACTTAATGATTCATTGCTCCATCTTATGATACAACTTTGTTTGATCATTTTGGAAATAGTAATGTGAAACTACACAGAATCAATTGAAATTGTAAATAAATAAAGTTGTTGTTATAAACCTCCAAAGCCACGATCAGTATATGAATGCCTCAAAAACATGATGTTATGTTTGAGCCGAAGCCTAACCAGCATTAAATTAAAGGCAAAGAAAAAACGCATGTGTATGTGAAGAATCAAAGCAGTTTCGTTGATTTTATATTGAGTAATGAGACAAAAGTGAACCCACTTACACGTATCCCAGGCCTAAATTGCTATAAAATATCCAAAATCAGTGGAGATCCCAACAATTTTCAAATGGGTCATAGCCAATCTCTTATTTCACTCGCAAGCATTATGATAAAAAAACTTGATGCCCACTCTTCTTTTAATCACATCCACGGAGTTGCTGAAAGTGTCCATAAGTCTGCTTTTGCCCATTCAAGTGCTGGCCTAGTTCAAATCTTTTTTAGAGAAGAGAAGGGTTTTGGAGAAGATTGATGGGTTTGTAAATGTAAAGATCTAGAGAGCCAAAACACCACTATAATTCTAAAATTGTTGAGAAATCAAGATTATCCTGATACCAAATATGAATAGAGAAGTCCAAACTATGAAGATGCTTGGACATTCATCCACACAACTAAAAAAAACATTTGCACATACCGATCATGTTTGGATGAACATTTTCACAATTGAGAGGATTGGGGATTCATCCAGCAGGCTTTCTCCAAGGGTCTATCAGAAAAATTCTTATATGGTATGCACGGTAGAGCTACAGGCATCCTATCTATTAAAATTTAAGAGACTTGAGAATTCATCCATACAACAGAAACAGAGCAATTGCATTTAATGGTGAGGTTTGGAAGTTCATGCAGTAGGCTTCACAAGGGATTATTGAAAAGCTCCCAAATGGTGTGAAATGAGTATTCTGCCATTAGCATTTCGACAATAAAGACAATGGTTGACTTGAATGAATTGGCAAACTTAATCGTCTCTCAAGTACCAATTTCTCTCATTGTATTGCATGACTCTTTGTTTCAAACCCAACCCTGAATAGTGGTCAATGTCACATCTATTAACAAAGTGATTTATCCAAAGAACAAACCCTAGTTATTTCCATGTCAATTGCTTTAAAATTTTGAATTTAATTTTTAAGTGGATAGTTCAGTTAGTTACACTCATATTTCAGGCATGCAGTACCATGTTTCCTTTAGGAGATGGCTTAGATGATTTTATGTTTGAAGTCATTTTCTTGTCTGTCCTTTAAAATGGGAACTCTTCTTGGCTGCTGCTAAGTGGAGTATGGGAAAAAATAGTCTACATAATGTAGATTAAGACGGTAACTAAGCGATCAAGAATACCCTTGAATGAATGTTTGAGGCGAGCAGTGCATATTCCCATTTTCTCATAGCTATTGTCTCTGTTGAAAACCATGGCTATTACATAATTATGTATGTGAAATACAATGGAAATGGACATTGCACAATATAGCTGTTATATTGTGCTATTGTGTTGTTTCTGATTGCATTCTACCATGTTGAAATCCCTTCCAATTGCCCTCTTTCCTACTAGGAACTATTGAAAATCACTAACATAAACATTCAAGTGTTATCCTATTCTTCCTCGGGAAAATCTTTATAACCATGCCCATATAATCGAGCGAACATATAAATAAACTTGGTCTAATGATTTACAGTAGCCATTTTTATTGCCAATTATGAGGCCGATTCATGCGGGTTATATCACTTAAAATTTAAACCAGAGAATGGGCGAATATGTCAAGCATGTAATCTTGGCAGAAGTCAACAGCTCGAGCTCTCCGGTTTTGTTTAATGAAACTATGAGACACCTTTCATGTATGTTCATTCATTGATCAAATACTTTGTGACTGTATATTGTCTGCTAAACTGTTGGCGCAACCAAGATTAGATTATTGCACTATACACTAAAAACAACCCCCAACCCCCTTCTTCTGATTATTAAGGAGTTAAGGTTTTATATAACTGATTCAAGTGTCTTTTTTTTATTACTCAATGCTACTACATTGTTTCAAAATTGCCGTTGGTTGTAAGATAGAAGTTTCATCCTGTACACCAAGACTCAACAATTTCCGTAGAATTTGCTTGTTTCACAGACAGGGGGGGCTTCAAAGATAAGAGGTTGGTGACAAACAATATCATTGTCCTTGGCTATTTTACTTCAACTTCCATACAGCTAATGGTGCAGGGTTGCTGGGCGAGTCAAATTGTTTTAAAGGGTATTTATAATTCCTCTGTTATAAAAAAGCATAATTCAGTATTGGACGAAAGTTGGTTTCAGTGGAGTAAACTGGCCATTTGTGAATTTGCAATGTGTAAACGTCTGTAAATTTGCTATATTCAGCTTGTCATATCCAATCGAAAACAGTTAATGGTAGCTTCAAAAGGGAAAGCTTGGTAGAGCTATATTGATGGAGGAAATCCGGATAAGCTTACAGTTACATGGCTACTTTAATGGCATCCTCGATTCCTTCCAAACTGTTGGCAAAAAAATATTTCACATGCAGCAGAGTAATAAATGCTGCGGCTGCTGCACTGTGGGCCATTGGATTTTGAGATCCAACGAGCCACAATACAGCCCCCGCAGCATTTATTACTATGCTGCATGTTGAATATTATTAGCCCAAACTGAAGGTCATCTGCACGGACAAGTAGCTGATACGAGAACAGTGCATATTTAATGGTGACACTATACAGTCTATACCGTGATGGGTTGTGCCAATTTCTTCAACCAATTACATGATAATAAGAAATACGCAGGGACATTAAATGAAAAGCCATCAGCTCTGTTTTTAAAAACTCTTCACATCTGAATTTCTCTCAGCAATTTCTGGTTCTGTGGTAACATTATGCAATATGATATAAGCACAGTGGTAACATTGGTCTCAAACAACGTAGAAATAGAAGAATGTTTTTTAGCAAAATCAAAAGAGGGTAGCTTTGGTTACCATATTATACCAGTGTTACAGCATTATGTAACATAATATCATATATGCAAATATGATATAATTAGTTTGGTCTCTAACAAAGTAGGCATAAAACCATTCTAAATATTGGTTTGGTTTCTGACAATGTAGACATAAACGAAAGATTTTGCAAGCTTAAAACTAAAAGATAGAAGCTGTGAGAAAGCATTTAGAATTTAGCTCAAGGAGCCACCTCCTTTTGGCGCTCGTCTATTTTTCTACATAATCTTTTAACATCCTTTATTTTCTTTACTAAGTCATCCCTATCTGCATTCTCATTTTCACTGAGCCATTCACCAGCCTTTTCAAGACCTGCTTTCATGTTTTCCAGATCTTTCTTCTTCATCTCTGCCCTTACTTTTTCTGTATTCAATCGTTTATTCATGTAGTAGATGTATTGATCCAATGCATTCCTCAATTCCACCGTTTCCGTCCACTCTCGATCTTCAATTTTGAGTTTCTCTGCCTCTGCAATCATTTTGGCAATCTCATCATCGCTCAAACTACCGCCCTCATTCGTCATGATCATCGCCTCATTTACCCCACTTGCCTTGTGCTCTGCTGACACCTTCACAATTCCGTTTGCATCGATCTCCATACTTACGATCATTTTGATATGGCCTCTAGGTGCACACGGAAGTCCCTTCAAATGAAAGGAACCCAAAAGATTATTGTGCTTGACATTAGGCCTTTCCCCTTCATACACTTCAATTGGTACTGAATCCTGATTGTCATATATAGTAACGTAATAACCCTCCCTTTTAACCGGAATTTGTGTATTTCTAGGGATCAAAACGCTCAAGATACCCCCACGAATTCCAACTCCTAGACTAAGGGGAGTAACATCTCGAAGTATGAGGTTTGCTGTGTGATCCCCATTCAACACCGCAGCCTGCACAGCAGCCCCATAAGCCACAGCTTCATCAGGATGGATGGCCTTACACAACTCTTTACGGCCTTCAAATAAATCTTTAAGCAGCTCCTGCACTTTGGGTATTCGCGTAGAACCTCCTACCAACACAATTTTGTCAATCTGAGGTTTGCTCATTCCAGCATCCTCTATGCATTTCTGAACAAGTTCAATGCATTTTTCAAACAGATCCATATTCATTTGCTCAAACTTAGCTCTCCTGATTTTTGAATGAAGGTCTTGGTTTTCTTGAAGACAGGGTACCTCTACGATGGCCTCCACACAGGAAGACAGCTCTCTCTTGGCCCTCTCGCATTCACTGCGAAGTCTCCTAAGCGCTCTTGCATTTGAGGATATGTTGATTCTGTATTTCCTTTGAAATTCCTGCACAAAATGGCTGACCAATCTATTGTCAAAATCCTCACCTCCCAGATGGTTATCTCCTCCGACTGCCTTGACCTCGATTTTGTGCTTCTTAATATTAAGCACAGCAACATCGAATGTCCCTCCGCCCAAATCGAAGATGAGGATGTTCTCCCCGTCTTCCGATGTAAAAGCTTTGGACCTGTCAAACCCATATGCAATTGCAGCAGCAGTCGGCTCGTTCAGTGTTTGTAACACATCAAAACCTGCTATGATCCCGGCAGTTTTAGTGGCCCTCCTTTGAGAATCGTTATAATAAGCAGGAACGGTAATGACAGCTTTGTTTACCTGACAACCGAGGTATTGTTGGGCGATTTCTTTCATCTGAAGCAACACCATCGACGATATTTCCTCGGCTTCAAAGGTTTTCTTTTGTCCTTTGAAGGAAACTTGGATGAGAGGCTTGTCGTTGGGTCCGCGTGCAACAAAAAACGGCCAGACACACTTATCACTCTGCACAGAAGAATCTGAGAAGCGCCTCCCGATCAATCTCTTGGCATCGAAGACTGTATTTTCAGGGTTGGAAGCGACTTGATTCTTGGCAGGCTGCCCAATTAGGCGTTCATTTTGTGTGAAGGCAACCATGGAAGGAGTAGTCCGATTCCCCTGTTCGTTGGCGATGATATCAACTCTGTCATGATCGCCGCGCCAAATAGCCACACAGCTGTAAGTGGTTCCGAGATCGATGCCGATGGCCTTGCCACCGCCATTATGAGAAGAAGCCATGGTGATGGATGGAAATAATTATCGAAGGGAGAAGAAGAACCTGCACACCTCCGAAAAGACGAGCAGAGTAAGGAATCGATATTTTCGTGAGAGAGACGAAACCAAAACCGAAACATAAAAGAAAGACGAAGAGAGCTGGGCAGTGGGCACGCTTCTGCTTCCCGCCTAATTTGTTTCAAATGGCGGAGCGGTGTAATAGCCTGCGCCGTTTGCGTTATTTACGCCTTAGTCTCATAGGGTTACTCGTTCTCAAGAGGAAGTTGGAAGAAAAGCCAATTGTTGCCGGCAGCATTAATAACTCGCGTATATAAGCTTGCATATTAGTTTCATATAAAAAGCAATTACACATTACTTCAAAAAAAATTGAAGTGTTATATGAACTTTTCCATGTTCATGAAGAATCAATGGTGTTATATGAACTTTTCCATGTTCATGAAGGATCAATGGAGATGCTACTAACTCTGATGGATTAACAACTACCAATTAAGCTTTACTTTAAAATTATATAAACCATTATTATCAAAACCAAGGACAAATAAACTCTTCAAATTTGTTAAAGGAATTTACAATAGTTAAAAACCCTGAAATGCAAGACCTTTAAAGAAATCCATATAGAAATATGTGAACAATTACAATTACAAAACTTGCTTGATGAAGAAAGTTCCATGAGTGATCCCATGTTTCACAACAATAGGCTCCTTTACTTCAACAATCTTCCTTTATGCCTCACCTTGGGCTTTCTTGAGAAGCCTTATAAACCAATATTCTAAATTAGAACAATAATTGTAGTTGTATATGAGCAAATTGTTTGAAAAGACTTAATGTTCTTATTGTTGAGGGCTCCATAAGAGTTGTCTCCAAATTGACACTACTCAACAAATAGACAAGAGGATTAACAGTCCAATATTGTTTCTGCTCTTATGTTGTCCAAACTTAACTTATAATGATGAATACACCTCTCGCTAAGACCCAAATAGCCACTCAATTTAAACAACAAGGAAATCAACTAACCATGGGAAACATAAATCGATTTAAGGGCATGTTTCCAAATCAGAGTCAAGTGGATGAAAGCTAGGGTGAATTTAGCATCACTAGGAGACACAAAAACGAGTTCCAAGCAAATTACAATAGCTGGAAGCAGTAAAATCGAAATGGGGACTAGTATATAACTATGGGGAGTATAAAAACGTGTTTTAGGTAGTCATGTGGTGTTTGGGTTGTATCTTAGGAGCAACTTAAAAAAGTTGGTTGGTAGATACATTAAAACATAAATATAGTAGGGGAAGAAATTACCAATAGTTGTTACAGAAACAATCACCATTGATAGACCACTTACTCCCATATTACATAATTCATATCAAACACCAAATGGACAGTTTGTTTTTCATTCACTAACTTTTGCCAAATACTATTCCTACATGGTATACTCCATCATACATCTATATATTCTAGTGCATATCTCGAGTGTCATGCACAATGGAATGGATAGAAGCTACAATTGCAAGAAAGGTGCATGGTTCATTCAATGTGCATGAATCCCAAACTTTAGATAGTGTTGAAACTATACATAATTAACAATGATGAAGAGTTTGTCTGAAAGAAATTAGCACATCAGTTTCACATAAAAAAATTCAACACTAAACTTCAAACAGTAACAATTGACAAGATATATGTGTAATACTCCAACTGTTAATCCCCAGACTTATGATCTTTCATGTGACTTATGTTCTTTTGCATTATGGATTTATGATATTTTATATGGTTGTGGACTTATGTTCCTTTACATGATTAATGTAATTAAGGAATCATGATCATTGTTGATAATGCGACTTTTGGACTTTGGCACTAATATTAATATTATTAATGGCATCATTGTTATCTTTGATTGGTGTTATTATTGATTAAATAAACAACTGGCTCAACAAAGACAACTAAAAGAGTGTGGGGGGCCATGTATTCCGCAAAGTGAGGGGGAATGGGAACATCCCTAGCACCTTATAACTTGTTGTTGGCTTAAGTTTGTTCATCCTAGTTCATATTTACACCTTGGTGACATTAATAATGTTGGTCACCCAAACCTTGTACAACGGACCATATTCTTGATATTTATGGACTATGGAATATTGCATCTTTTGCACACCTTAGTGGGCCCCTCTCACCTAGGGCACTCTCCTTGGGAAGAGATTACCTCACATTTATCTGTTTTTGGTCATTTATGGACCCTTTTCCTAGTTTTTAGGGGTTGTAAGCTATTTTCTAGCTTCCACTTTTACACTATGCATTGATGATCATATTTTTGTGCTTCCATGATATTTTTGACCCTATTGGATTCCTTCTCTCACCTATTTCTCCCTCTTTGATGGTTTGTAACCCCCCTTATGCATTAATGTGCCTCCATGTGGTCTTCATGGCTCCACTCCTTGGTTTTTGGTAACTCCTCCTCATGGTGCTAATTCGGAAAAGGGAATCTCCTAACTAAGCCACCACTCCACTAATTCATTTTAAGTATCCATGATAAATATTAAACCTTTTTTTTTTTACGAAAACGGTTAGAATTTTATTGATAATCTGGCAAAAGGGCTGCCTGGGCCTTACAATGCTTGTTCCTGTGTTCATTCCTGGGCTTCCTCTTCATCTTGCTGCTTGAGGCAAAAGCTGTGTTTGACTTCATCAAATTTGTCTCCTTCAAATTTACGGGCCTACTGAAAACAGCCGCAGTCAGCTTCAGCCTTAGGGGATCATGTCGTTTGAAATTTCTCCATTAATTATCAGCTACCTTTTATTCAGCCTAGATCCCCGATTGGCTTCAGCGTCTGCCAGACCATTTAAATGCCTGAGAACATGAAAGGCTTTGATAGTTCTAAAATGAGATAAAAGAAGGAGAATTTTCCTGTAAATTTGGCCGAGATTGATATCTTTTGGCATTTTCTTAGAGCGCAGAGCTTTAATAATCAGTCTAGAATCGCCGAAGACAGTGAGCCTTTGAATATTCAGCTTCCTCACTTGACTTAGACCCTGCCACAGTGCCAGATACTCAGCTTGGTTATTGGAGGCGAGACCAAGTCCCCAAGCATAGGACAGATGGCGATTGCCGGAAGGTTCAAGGATGATGCCTCCTCTCCCAGCTTGACCGGGATTCCCTTTCGAGGCCCCGTCAAAGAAGAGACACCATTCGTCGGGAGTTGATCTCCACTTAATGAATTCCTGTTCTTCTAGTCTAATTTCCCAATTCGCCTTTTGTGGAGGTTTGTTGGTTTCCTGGCTTTGAGGATTCAGATGGAACTCCTTCATCCAACACTCTTCTTCAGGAGAGATGGTGGCCATGTTGCTTAAATCAGGCTTAGAATTTAGAGCTTCAGCAAGCATGATCTTAGCTTTTACAGCCACTTGAATGGGGAGTCTGCTAGTTTCTTTAAAGACTCTATTATTCCTCTCCAGCCATAGTTTCCAGCAAACAAATTTAGGAATCCACATCCACATGGTCTTGAGAAGGTTTTTTTTGCTCAAATCAAAAGGAGAGAGGGATAACCAGCAGCTGATGAGCTCCATTATTGAGTCTGGTAAACTGACAGCAATTGGCCAAAGCGTGGTTTTCCAGACTTCCTTGGTGAAGTCGCAGTAGATAAAGAGGTGCTCAGCATTCTCCTCAGCGCAGCAACAGAGAGGGCAGTGTGAAGGCAACGCCCATCCTTTTCTCCTGAGGTTGTCAGTGGTCAGGATTCCGTTATGGAGCATGGTCCAAATGAAAATATCAGTTTTTGGGATTGATTGATAATTCCAGAGTCCTTTCCACGGTCCAGGATTTGGAGGCACCTAAGGAATCTCCAGAATTGCAGCGTAGCCAGCAGCAGCAGTATAAACTCCAGATCGTGAGCCCCAGCCACGTTTATCTCTTGCTCTGGCACTTAAAGGCGATTTTCCCTGCAGGTGATCCAGCAGATTCAGCGCTTCCTCCTGAAGCTCGATTGGGTAATCACCCAAATTCCATCTTTCCCAGGCTTCATTGTCATCATTTTTCCAGGATGAAATGTCCCAAAGGGTGCTACGATTATTGGCTATGAGCCAATCTTTAATATTTCCCAGATCGCTGACTCCATTAAGAGGCTGGTCTCCAAGAATAGAGTCATCCCAAATGTGAATTTTTGCACCATTTTTGGGGATCCAGGTGAGCTTTGTGATGAAGTCGGGATAGCCTTTTTGCAGAGCGAGAAGATTGGAGATCCTTTCTGCACTTTTGTGGCTCTTTCCAAGCATCTTTCCTTATCTCCTGTGAAGTATTTTTTCTTGAGAATTTGTTTGCTCCAGGTTCTTTTCCCGGTGATCATATTCCAGAGAATTTTGCCACCCATGGCAAGGTTTTGGATGGACACATCTCGGATTTGAAGGCCCCCCTCCATTTTTGACTTCGTGACCTTTTCCCAGCTCACCAGATGCAACTTCTTTTCATTGTTTCTGCCACCCTCCCAGAGAAAACGATGGAGCAGCTCATTTATCTTGTTTGTTATGGATTTGGGAGCTAGAAGAACAGAGCAATGGTAAATAGGAAGACTAGCTAGGACAGAGTTCATAAGGATTACTTTACCAGCTTTGTTGAGCCATTTTTCTCCCCACGCGTGGATTTTGTTCTTTAGCTTGTCCAGCATGGGCAGCCAATGAATAACTTTAGGTGAGGCTCTAAATATTGGAATACCCAGATAAGTAAAAGTATCCCAAGCTGAGAGGCCATCCATTTCTAGAATCCGGGATATCTCCAGCATTTCCCGGGGAGTACAATTCCACCCATAAATCTTGCTTCTATGGTAATTTATTTCACTTCCGGAGCTGTTCTTGTAGAAGTCCAGTTCTGCTTTGAATTTACTAGCTGTAATGAGATTGGCAGCACCCAATAACAGGGTATCATCCGCGAACTGGGCGTGATTGACATCCTTAACCTTTGGGACAACTCTGATGCCTGAGAGAAATCTGTTTTGGATTTTTCTATTCAACTGGAAGCTTAGAACAGCAGCTTGGAGAACAAAGAGCACTGGGGAAAGAGGGCAGCCTTGCCTCAGGCCTCTTGAGGCCCTGAAGAAGCTGGTGGGTCGTCCATTGACCAACGGAGCGATCCAAGGGGCTGAGATGCAAGCTTTAACCCAGACAATAAAATTCTGATTGAACCCAAAGTTGCTCATGACTGCAAAAAGGAAATCGTGCCTGACTCTGTCAAAGGCACAAGCCAGATCCAGCTTAACTACCATGCCCTTTTCCTTTTTTTTATAGCTGGTGTGAATGGCTTCTTGGACGAGAATAATATTGTCCAGAATTTGTCTACCTTTCACAAACCCTCCTTGATTTTCCGGGATCAATTTTGGCAGGAGTTTTTTAAGTCTGTTAGCCATTATTTTGGTAATGATTTTATACCCCGTGTTATAGAGGGATATAGGCCTAAATCTGCTGAAATTCCTGGCACCTTTTTCTTTTGGAATGAGGACCAAGAACGAGGAATTGGTGCTGCCCCCCAACTTGGAATAGTTCTGAGCCTTCTTAACCATTCTGTACAAATCTGATTTAATGATGTCCCAGCAAGAAATGTAGAAGCGGGCTGTGAAACCATCCGGCCCAGAAGCTTTGTCCGGATCCATTTTAAAAAGGGCTTTCTTGATTTCCCGAATACTTACAAGGTTGTTCAACAAATGGTTGTCATCATCATTAATTAAGTTTGGAATCTCTGATAGAGGGTAGGACTTTGGGTCTACCGGATCCGAATCCGGGGCTGAGTAGAGGTTTTTGAAATAGAAGTGGGCAGCCTCCTTGATTTCATTGAAATTTGTTAGAACATGGTCTTGCATTTGAATTTCATTGATGGAGTTGTAGATTTGCCTAGCCTGAGCTTGCTTATGAAAGAAAGTAGTGTTTTTATCTCCAGCATGGAGCCAAAGTGTTCTTGACTTGGTTCTCCAGTAAATTTCCTCATCTCTACAAGCTTTATGATAAATCCTTTGAAGTTCCGCCTCCCGGTTAAGCAAGGCAAGAGTGACCGGGGACTCTTCCAATACTAGTTGGTGCCGTTCCAGAGCCTTCTGAGCTCTTTTCCTTTCATCCGAAGGTGATCTTAGGCCTTTGGCCCAATCTTTTAGATCAGCTTTTAATCTTCTGAGTTTACTCTCCCATACATAGAAGGGGGAACCATAAGCAGGACCTTTCCAGGAGTAAGACACAATATCATGGAAGCCTTCCAGATATAAATATTAAACCTTACCTCTCTCTAATTCAAGTTAATCCCCTTAGGTTAGAGTTGGCCTCTCGTACTATAAATTCATATGCCCTCTCCTTATTGAAGCAAATCTTAAGCTTTGGACCGTGTGACCCATGCTATCTAACCATGTTGGGAATGTTGGTAGTATTGGGAGTATATTGAGACTTAGAGTTAGTCTAGTTGTTTCCCTTTGCTTCCATTCTGTCACTCTACTAGTCTAGGTTCTGGCACACGAAGCCAAGAAATGGGAATGGTGAGCTAGGTCATGTCCCATAAGCAGTGGAGACGGACATGAAAGTAGTAGTGGGAAGCAGTGTGGCTCTCGGAAGAGGCAGTGGAGACGGACATGAAAGTAGTAGTGGGAAGCAGCGTTGTTAGACTAAGTGTGCATCTGTCCATGGATTCATGGTCTCATCTTGTGGTGACCTGTTCAAGCGAGGAAGGCTTGACTGTTTCTACGACTGGGAGGAAAGTTGTTCTGCTGTAGCCAGTTGCCCATATCTTGAGATAAGTATTTCTCATATGATTTTATTTATGTTTTAACATATTATTATTATGATTATGTGCAAAGGTGGCTGAATTGAATTATCTATCTGCTTGATTATTACATGTCATAATATGGTTATAATAATAATGGAATCCATAAGATTCGAATCCGAGAGGGTATTCATTATGGTCTTCTTTCTCTTCTTCAAAAACTGTAACCATGACTCTATGGTATTGGGAGGGGTGCAACCATATCTTATGGTTCACCACTCTCTGTTAAATTTGGTGTTGTGGGACTGTTACATTGTTTCTGGAACAATGTTTCCATTCAGGATCACCTTTTTTCATCAAAAAAATATTTTTGGATGACGAAGATATGTTTGTTTTGGTCCAGCAGTTTTCCTGGTGCCAGTTTAAGTACACCAGTTGTTAGATTGGAAATATTATATGCATGGAACTGCTCCTATTTGCAAATATGAGTTATAATAATGTAATCTGAATGTAATATTGACTGATGGTTGGAGGGAGGCAGCCATACAATTGAAAATATATTAGTGAAAAATGGTTGTAGGGGACAACCATCGAGAGGTGATTTTGTGGGTTGGGATTGCAGTCAGTGCATTTTTTTTTGCTTTGGTTGTGGTGTGGCTATAGGTTATATCCAACATGTGTATATTGATGTGTGTTTCCCTTGGTGTTTAACTTCATTGAAATCACACACCGGACAACACCATGAACTAATTAAATATGCAAACAATTAATGACACAATACTTAATAATTATAAATTGTGTTTTCAATAATCTTTACGAAGTATAATAATTTAATGTAGGTCCTTAATAACACTATGATTATATATTCATTATTCATTATTCATGTAGTAAATGTGACTATGAACTTAATAATGTTGATAGAGTTTATTAAGTGTTGAGATTATTTAACTAAGGGCGACAGATTATTTAATTAAGTATCACAACCTTAGTAATGTTTATTAAAGTTAGAACTTTAATCATTTAATGGTTAGTTATCCTAATCTTATTCCGTTGTTCTTAAACCAAATTTTAGAACCTTTTTCCTTGCCATAAGGGTCGGTGACATTACAATAAGCCTATACAATGAATCAAGAGTTAAGACTGACGAGTCTCAATACCAATGCTTTCCCACTAATATTAACAGTTCAAATTGTTCAAAAGTCTATAAAAGAGTCAAATGTGACCACCACGACCTTGTAAAGCATTGACTCTTCTTGAAACAAAATTATTAACAATAAAATGATTGTAAAGGTGGAAAGGAAAATATGAACATTGCAGGTTTTTTTAACGAGAAACACTTAATACTCATTCAATTCTAGATATACGAATGGATTTTATAGGTTGTACAAAATCTTTTCCAAGGTCTTGATTGTTGTGGAAATCACAATTACACATATTTCCCCTCCAAAATAATGTTTGAGTAGGACCAGAAGGGCATAGCCTTTTCAATGTTAATTCTAGCTCAGTCAACCTTTATCAATAGAAAATTCGCTATCATTAAATCCATCACTAATATTGTCATTCTCAATGGCAGTGTCCCAAAATACTAAGGTATCAGGAACTATTGAGTGAATATTGCCAAGCACATCACTAATAGTGTTCTCTTCTTTTGACATTTGCCAATTTATCTGTCGAACAGGATCTACTTATGTTGGTAGAGCAAATGGATGATTGCATCTCACATGTTTTTTCAGCTGTGCATTATTCCTAGAAAGTGAAAAGTATTTCTATCCACAACCCCTTATCTTTGTATTCAAATATATTTGTGAGCCTTGAACAACTGTCAATCATTTGAATTGTCCTCTACAAAGTAGACAAGCCAAGTTTGGCCTTTCATGTATAATCAGTTCCACCCTTGCACCAATTTTCATGAATTGATATAGGCAATTTGAGTGCCTAAAGCTCGTATCACAAATATAAGGACAATAGCCATCCTCATCAAAAGAACATAATATAAGAACATCCTTATGCGGAGGATGCATACATATGGGGAAGATAGGATCTTCCCAATCCCTTCCTACATTAGAAGAATTTACTTGTAACCCCCTAGTGGCAAGGTAGGGCATTGATGTTGGTTTTCGAAGAAACATTAACTAAGAAATTTCTTCTTTGGCCATTGAAATTTGAGATACGCCACTTGAAAACAAAAGAAAACCTATGCTTATTAAATAGAAGTGGATAAACATCAAATACAAGACAAGTGCTCATAGTCAATCTTCAGCTTGCCATAAAACTTGATTGATAGGGGGAGATCTATTACTTCATGGGTTTGTTAGTTTTATATATAATATTCAATGGAGTACAATGAAAAAACTTGTATACCACTAAACTTGTATATCTTCAAACATCTACACAGACTCTCAATTATATCACCAAGACCAATAGAGGTGAAAAAGTTGATGGAAAATTGTGAGTTCTTAGTAGTGTCCTTTGGGGAAAACTGACTAAAGTAAATCTTGCATTGTAAGATCATTCAACCTTTCATTGAGCAATAATATGCCAAGTTTCTCTACCAACTGATGCAATATCATAAAACTAAAGTAACACTAATTTCCTATTAATAAGATAATGAAATTACAATATAAGGATAACTTCTTATCACAGTATTTTATTATGAAAATAAGAAGAGGCAAAATAATTGTAATCATTTCCAACAACAGGCCACAAAGGAAGGCCAATGGGATTAACAAAGAACATCCAACAAAAGGGAAAAATTATCAAACAAATTTATAAACATCACAATGAACTACAGCCCCACCCACCCCAAGAAAAAAACATCGCTATAAAAAGGAAGGATTCAATACAGTTAAATTTGCACCTTACTTAGAAGAGGTTATTTATAAAAAATGTGAGATGATGAAGTTGTGCACTCTTCTGTTAGGCGTATTAAAGAAAGACAAAGTCATGGAAGGAAATATGTACTCAACAATTGTATGCATAACTTTTCAACAATACGCAGCTTATTTGTTTCCAGTGTATGGATCATAGAATATTGTTGTACAAAACACTTATCAACAAGATCCTATTAAAATTTGTTGATCATACAAAGTCTTTGCCTCAGGAGACCATAGTAGCGCAGGTATTTTTTCTCTTTGACTACAACATTCTAACAACATGATGCATAACTCCATATACAATGTTTAAATTTGTTCAACTCATAATCTCCTAGTTAAATAGAACATGTTAATAAGGTTCAACTCATTGTTGTAAGGAAAAATCTGAATGAAAAGGAAATAGGCAGTTTAGCATGCACATATAAATGGTCATTACCTCTTGACTAGGCTCAAGCATCCTATGACCAAGTTCCTCAAAATCAACAAGTGACATTATTGTTAGGTAAGTTGTATGTCTTAAATTTAACAAGTTTGTCTTAGTTTGACCTTGTATGCATAATTGTCTCTCTTGTTCCTCCTCTCCAGCTTCATCAGACTCCTAACTTGAATCATTCTCACCTTCTACTTCATCTGAATATTACTTGCTAAGAATGTCTTTCTTAAGGTTTTCATTGTTCGACAGGAAACAAAAATGAAGATATTCATTATATTTCAAAACAGAGCAATGTTACAAAGATAAATAGTACTGGGCAAATACGTTGCCACAGTTGCTTACAGTGACAAGAACCAGTTTATTAAACTACATATTAAACTACCTGTAAGGATTAGTTAACATTCGCCCCTTAATCCGAAGGGTCATCTGACATGCCTAGTAACATTCTGAAATTTTCAAAATTTTCACGTTCTAATGCTTTAGTAAATATATCGGCAATTTGCTTCGAAGTAGGACAATGAGTCATATGAATAGTTTTAGCCTCAACATGATGTCGAATCAAATGATATTTGGTGTTGATATGTTTGGTTCGATCATGGAATTTATGGTTCTTGGATAATTGAATTGCAGAAGTATTGTCAATAAGGAGACGCATTGAAGTCTTCTGTTTCTCCTGCAAATCTTCAAGAATTTTCCAAAGCCAAATGATTTCTTTTGTGGCTTGAGCTACTGCAACATATTCGGCTTCAGTTGTGGAATCAACAGGAACTGATTGCTTTCGTGAACTCCATGTGATAGCTGCTGATCCAGGATTCATCAAACAACCTGAAGTAGACATCCCATGCTCTTTATCTCCATCAAAATATGAATCTAAATAACCAGTAAGATGGAAGTCTGAAACTTTAGAGTATTTGATGCCAAACGACTGAGTACCTTTTAAATATTTGAGCACTCATTTTGCTGCGATCCAATGACCTTCACAAGGTTGATGCATAAACCTGGAAATTATTCCAACAGCAAAAGAGATGTCAGGACGAGTAGTAGTAAGGTAAATCAAGCTTCCAACAAGTTGCCTGTACATTGTTGGATCTTCAAATGTACTGCCTTCATGACAAACAAGCTTTTGATTCTGCTCCATTGGAGTTGAAACTGAATTACAATCCAGCATCCCGAATTTACTCAATAGATCTCCAATATACTTCTTCTATGAGATAAATATGTACTTTGGTTTTTGATCTACTTCAATACCTAAATAATAATGAAGTAATCCCAAATTCGTCATGTCAAAACCTTTTTCAGCTCCTTTTTAATAAAGACTACATAGTCATCATTATTGCCTGTGATAAGCAAATCATCAACATAGACAACTAGATATACAATTGATCGCCCGACTTTCTTAACAAATAAAGTTGCATCATCTAGATTGAAATGCTTATAATTTAATTTGAGAAGATGCTCAGTTAACTTCTCATACCATGCTCGGGGTGCCTGTTTCAAACCATAAATAGACTTCACCAATTTACATACCTTTTGTTCTTTTCCTTTAACAGAAAAATCTTCCGACTGAAACATATAGACATCTTCTTTTAGATCACCATTTAAAAAGGCAATTTTTACATCCATATGATGTATTTTCCATCCATTTTGAGCAGCAAGAGAAAACAAAGTTCTAATAGTGCCCCATTTTGCAGTAGGAGCAAATGTCTCTATGTAATCAATACCTTCTTTTTGAGCACATCCCTTGGCTACAAGTCTTGCCTTGTACTTGTCAAGTGAGCCATCAGCCTTATATTTAGTTTTATAAACCCACTTAGAGCCAATCAGTTTAATGCCAATAGGAGGGTCCACCAACCTCCAAGAGCCATTTTTAATCAGAGCATCATATTCTTTCTACATTGCATCTTTCCACTCATAACAACTAGAAGCTTCCTCAAAAGTAGCAGGCTCATTAACAACAATAGAAAAATTTAAATTAAATTCATCAAACCTTTTTGGAATTGTCTTTGTTCGTGTTGATCTACGAATGGATTGATGTGGTGATGACTGAATAGTTTCTTCAATTTCTGATGGTTCAATTTCTAATGGCTAAACAATTTCTTCAATTTATGATTCTGCATTATTCTCAATTATTTCTGTTGGACACAATGTTTACACTGAGAGGGGGATGAATCAGTGTAAAGCCAATTTTAAAACTTTTCTTAACTTCTCACAATTAACTACCAATTCATCACTGCACTATTCTACCAATTTCATAATCATTTCATAAACATCTTTCACTTCATCATTCACATATCATAAGCATTTGAATCATCAAGAACCATAACACAAAAGAACACAACACCATATAATTTTGTAATCTTTTTGTATTAGTTTTGGACTAGTTACAACCGTGAGGTAAAATCAACACCTACTGATATGAAGAGCACCTACTCTGAATACAGGACCCTGCCTGGTTTTCTTAGACCCTACTAAAAAGGGGTTTAAGGTATCCTAACCTCAGATGCAAGTCAAGCTTGCATTTACAATTTAAGCTCACTGTCTCAACACAATATATCACTGTCAAGTGCGCTCACTGCCACATCATATTTTTGTCCATGTCATCACTGTCATATTAAACATCACTACTACTGGTCATCTACAGCTGCAACACTCTTCTGCTCATCACTCTTTGCAATCTGCTTATCAATACTGCCGTGCATCAATCATCTTGTTCATCTTCTCACTGCTGCTCATGTCTTCAACATTGCTGGTTATCTGCTCATCACGGTTGGTCAAGTACTATTGATCAATCTGCTCATCAAAGGTCTGCTCATCGTCAACCCTTGTCATATAGTATCATCAAGGGTCCACTTCACATATCATCATTATTTCATGTATATCATTGTATGTGCAACTAGGGCATGCATCATAGTCACAGTGTATGCATTCTCATCTTCAAATATACATAATAGTGCATAGAATTAAACATACATTGTATACAGTATCAGTATCATATCATCTTCACACCTTACTGTATTGTATGCCACTGTATACTTCAACCTTTTCACCAACTGAGTTTTAGGGCTGTCTATTAAAGGTCTTGGGCTATTCACAAAAACTCTACGACTGTGTATACCATTGAGAGCTTCAAATTTTGGACTGTATATGTGCTACATACAGTAAAACTGATCATAGTGCATTTGGTGTATAGGGTAGCATCATCAACATATTGCATTTGTCTTACTCAAAACTGTAGATTCCAAGGACATCACTAATGCTTGTCATTTTCAGAACTGTCTGTAGGTGTTCAAAGAAGTTACCATGTCATAGAACATGCAGATGTCTCTGTTGTTCATTGTATACTCTTAGGACTGTTTATATCATTCAATCAAAATTCAGATTTCAACCCAAACTTGGATATGTTGCTACCTTAAGAAACTCGGGACTTATGCTGCTACTTGGATGGTCTGCAATACCTCAAATTCGGATCTAATTTTGCTATCCAAACCAAAAATTTGTGCTAGTATACTCCTCTGTTGTAACCCTCTTTTCAAAGTTAGGGCTACAAAGAAAAACACCAAAAAAAATTGTTTTTTTGTGTGTGGAAGATTTAGAGACTGTTTTAAGTGCTGAGAAAGATGACCTTACACTTCAGATCTCCTCAATCATTGCTGCAAAAATTCAAGCCTCCCACCTTTCAAACAAATTCGGGTCTACAAAATAGATCTCAGTCACAATCCATTTCCTGCCTCAGTCCACCGTGACCTTAATCAAGCTTGCGAGCTGACTTTTCTTTTGCCTTCATTGGATAGACCCCATGCAAGTCCAAAAGGACTGCTATAACAAAAGAAAAAGGAAGAGGACTGTCTTGATTGCTGCCTCTATTGACTTGGTGAAAGATACAAAAAGGTGCTGCTGCAAATAGTCACCATCGAGAGGCAATAAAACAAGATAAACTTTGGGTCTTCTCCTTATGACTGTAATTCGGGTCAGCTCTTCCTGTCTATAACTCGGGTCTGTTTTTCTGTTGCTCCACCGTAGACTGCTGCCACTTTTCTCTACAAAAAAATTGCAATCACTGCTCCTTCATATTACCTCAGTCCAACAGCTACGAAAAAACCTCAAAGCAACTCCTCAGAATTTTTTCTTAGCCAAGAAGTTAGGGCATCATCAAATACAAAGAAAATCATACTGCTGCAAAAGTTTGTTGGATGCTCCTGTTATTGGTGGCTCTCACAAGCTCACTCAAAGAGCCCAAAAATCAAAGAAGAAGAAAAAAACAACTTTCATCTTTTACTATGGCTGTCTCAGTAGACTGTAAATTTTGCTGCCTCAGTGGACTATTTCCTTACCCGAAATTCAGAGCAGTTGTCCTTAATCCAATTTTTTTTCTTATAAAATGAAGTCGTTTAGCTAGGTATTTATAATAGTTTTCCACAATGTTTTGGGGCCGACTTGTCAAAAAAAATATTTTTATTTTTAATTTTCTTTTTGGAGTCGACTTGTTACAATAAACAATTTATTATTTTGTTTTTATTATGTGTTTTATTTTGTCACGCAAATCTTCTTCAATGGTCAAGCCTTAGGGTTTGTTGACCATACTCCATCAAGTTCACCACAAGCTTTCAAACGTAAGAGAACCATCAAGTCCAAGGGTTTGTCTTCATAAGCCATGTCATCATTATCATGGGGTTGCATAGGGCTTCCCATGCCATGTGCAAGGTGCCATCGTGGGGGGTGCCTTTATCTTTCTTTTTCCCTAGAGCCATCCCCAAGGGTTCGCAGACCCCAAATGCCCACATCATCTTCATTTCTTCAAGACAATTAAACCATCTAGTGTGTGGGTCAAAAGGCTTCTTTAAGGCTTTCTTTATCACGCAGGAGGCATCGTGGGATTCTTTAACCACCTTAACCACACCAAGAGATCCTCAAGGGTCAAGATCCATCATGACATCACCTGTGGGGTCGTTGGGTCTTCTTCTGGGGTACAATGACACCATCAGAGCATAAATGACCACAGAATGGGTCATTAATGCTTCTCCAAGCCATCTAGGTCTTCTCCATTGTTTACCAAGGCTTCAGGACCATCTTCAGGGTCTTCAATGTCTTCAGTAAGGTGGCGAATGCAAGATCCAAGCTTCTGGGTACAGTTGTCCTTGCTTTCCATGCTTGCCATCATCAAGTTGACCTTTGTCATTGCCATATCATCACTTTAACCTTTGTCATTAATGTGTTGTCATCAATGACAACTCTATCCAACAATTTCTTCTTCTACGGAATCATTATTATCATCTAATTTTCCTTCGTTCTCAGGTGATGATACATAAGGAAAATTAATTGAAGGAAAATCCACAGACTGATCTAGAATCTGTATCCCCCCTTCAGCATGGGGAAGTTCATTATCCCATTCATAATAAAACTTCTTGGAATGGAATTTATCCAAATGATTGAGTTGTCGATCAACAATAGAAGCAACTTTATCAAATTCAAGAAAAACTACATCTCTTGAAACAATAAATTTCTTGTTCTCCTCATCATACAATCTGTAAGCTCTGGAAGTATTAGAATATCCCAAAAAAAGACATCTGCGACTCCTGGCACCCAATTTGTTACGATGTTGTGTAGGAATCAAGGCAAAGAAAGGAGAACCAAAAACTCTAAAATGTTGAATAGTAGGAAGACGATTATACCACATTTCATAAGAAGACTTATTATTGATGGAAGTAGAAGGACACCGATTACGAATATAAACTATACATAGTATTGCTTCTCTCCAAAACATCAACTTGACATTTTGAAAAAACATCATTGACCTCACCATATTAAGCAAAGTTCCGTTCATACGTTCAACCACACCATTTTGTTGTGGTGAATAAGGAACGGTGGTTTGATGTTTAATACCATTATCTTGTAAGTACTTTTCAAATTCATTAGATCTGTATTTGTCGCCATTATCTGATCAAAGAGTGCCAATATTAAGTTGAGTTTCATTTGTAATCCATAAATAAAAATTCTTAAAAATTGCAAAAACTTGAGATTTCTCTTTCAACAGGTAAACCCAACACATCCTGGTGTAGTCATCAATAAAAGTTAGCAAATATTTATTACCATTGGTAGATGGAACATGCACGGGCCCACATAAATCTGAATGTATAAGTCCTAACTTCTTGGAAGCTCTGGAAGAAGACTTATAAAAAGGCTGCTTACAATGCTTGCCTAAAATGCAAGCATTACATGGAGACAATTTTCTTGGAATAGTAGGAAGCCCTTAAATAACCTGTTGTTTCATAACCCTGATACTATCATAATTCCTATGTCCAAAACGAGCATGCCACAATAAACTTGAAGACAGAGTATCACTATGCTGAGCCAAAAGAGATGAATTGGATGAGAAAGATGATGTCCCTTCTAGTTTTAAAAGTTTGTCTTCTTCAACACGAGTCATAACAATCACATTATCAGATCTTTGTCTTATTTCAACTATACCATCAAATATATGTATTGAATTCCCTTGCTGCCTGTTGTCCGCCGATTGCACACCAGCAACATAAATCTTCTGAAAGCTGTCTCCTCACTTGAAAAAGTGGGAAAGGTGTGACCTTGGGGGCAAGCATAGAGCTAGGTACTATCACCTACTCCTAGCTCCTCCGTTTAGGCTAACTCCTAACGAAGCCAAGGGGGGTAGTCCCTAACAAAGAGTTTTATATGGCTCAATGTTTAAGTTAAGTTTTAAGATGTTTTGGATGTGGATGGGTGTTGTTTAGGAGTTACTTGTGATTAGAAATGATTACGTTTATGAATGTGACACGTAAATCAAAGCAATCCACGTTGCTAGCAAGAGACTGAAAGATAAGCAAATATTCCAGACTTATAACTTAAGCATTCAGATATAATCAGCAAAAATAGACCATAGACAGTTGATCAAGAGAGAAGATTACTCAATTGTAATGAAGGACCAGTGCCTTATGGAGTCAAATAAATGCATGAAATAAAGCCTAGAAATTAAGCTAGTGAATATTAGGTTTTGCAAGTGCTCTTGGTAGATTTCAAGGATTTTAAAAAATGCTCTTGATTAGGGTGTCAATGAAGGTTTGTCAAAGCCAGGAAACTCTTCTAAGTTTCCTCCGTTTAAGACATGTCGGGCCCGCTCAGTATCCCAGGCTGATATTGTCAAGTGACCAGCTAGCCGAGAATCTAAGACAGTGGGAGGTTCCGACGCCTCTAATAGGAAGTACTTTGGAAGGATCCCTACAACGTCGGTGCGTTGGTTAAGAGTGTTTAAGGGTTATTAAATTACTCTTGTAGGGTTTAAAGATCCAATGCCATTTTTGGGATTCCGATCTAGAATCGGTCAGAGCATACTCTAGCAAGGAGGGAAGGGAGTTAATTAATTAAAGGGGTATGTGTGTTGAAGATTTTATTAAAACAATTAATTAGACTCTCCGACAGAGAGCGCTTTTGACCCCGTCTTATGACAGTGGTTCAAGAGACTTAGCTAATCTATATGCAGCTAATGTAGGGATTGTGTAAACTTAGGATGCTCTCCAATAGAGAGTGCTATTGACTTGTGTTTTTGCAAGTTCAAGAGTCTTAAATAATTAATTGATTAAACAAGCACAACAATTAAGATGAAAGTGGTTGATTAAACTCTTCGACAGAGAGCACTCTTGATCCACCTTACAGTGAGATTCAAGAGATTATGGTTCTTTTTATGATTTGACAATTATATAACAAGATACCAAAATGCAATAATAAATCTAGCAAATAGTGTTTATGCTAAGGAACAACTAGCAATTAGCAAAAAATGGAAACTAAGACTAAGCAAAGAACTAAACTAATTGCTTAAAGGAAACTACACTAAAAAATCATGAAAAATAACACAACACCCTTCCCCCAAATAGGGGAAGTATAAAAGAAAGGAGACCTGCTCCCAATAGCCCTTTTTATTAGTTTTTTACAATGATGATGTGTTCTTTGCTTCTTGGAAGAACAGGTAAAGAAGGGGATTGAGAGAAGAGGGAAATAGTCTTTTTGTTCTTTTGCACTCCTTGCTTGCTTGTGGCCTTTGGGCTCTCCTTCACCTACCTGAAACTAAGAACTCTAGATATACACTTGTTATAGGATTAGTTGATAAAAAATAACTTGAAAATAAATCTACAAACTAGATAAAAACAACTACCCAAACTTACCGGAAAGAAGGGAGAGAAGAAGAAAGAGAAAGGCAAGGCAAAAGAAGAGGAAAGGGAGTGAAAAGAGGACAAAAGGCAAGTCAAAGAAGGATGGAAACTAAGGGAGAAAGAGAGCTGCAAATCAGAGAAATAACGCTGCAAATGAGGGTGAAAAAGGCTGAAATTACAGCCCAAAAGATGGCCCAAAAAGAGGATAGAAAAGGGCTGCAAAAAGTGGAAAAAGGAGGCAAAAGAGGGCTGTCCAAAAGGGTAAAAAGTGGACAGCGAACTAAGGGGAGGAATGGCTGCAAAAAGAAGGCCTAAAAGGCTGCAAAAAGTAAATAGGGCAGCCAACCGAGGCAAAGGCTAAGTGAATGAATGTTCACTTTAGCCAAAACGTGCCCTAATCCCAAGGAAATAAAGATTTTATAAAAAATTGAGAGATGAATAATATGAAAGAAACACTCAAACTTGTGGTACTTTGATGGCGTTTGGATTCTTTTGGATCTTGAAAATTTGGAAGTTTCATTGGCTTCGAGAGGAGAGGATGCACCTGAGCTCAAACTCCTACTCGCTTCAATGAGATGACTTGCACAATTTCAACTCAATACTTGCAAACAATGGATTAGATCATGTATGTTTGGTAAATAAAAATATAAAGAGCATGTCATACAACTGAATAATTGATGCTACTTTAATTCATAGAAACAAAACCATAAAAGATCAAATTGTAACATCAAATGATCAATCTTACGTGCTTATAGAAGCCTTCTAAAGCATGAGCTATTATCCAATCCTAAGCAATAAAAGAAAAAAATTGAAACATTTCACTTCATTCACCAATTGTTCATCCACATTCACACACCATGTATGCCTCCAAAGCCTTAAAATTTATTATACGGTTGCAAAAGCAACAAGCATTACAGTAATTCACCAGAGGTTCTTTGCATAAAGATCCATCCGAATAGAGCTAAAGGAGCCTCTTTTAAGTTTTTATACAATGAGAGACTGCTAAAACCCTAAAACCAATCCTCATAACCTAACCAACCTGGCCACCAAACAGAGATGCCAGACCTAAATCAGAGAACCGGGAGTGAGGGGAGGCCTCCACCCAGGCAAGATGCCCCCACTCAAACCCTGAACCATCAAATCCAGCCACAGATGAAGCCACACATGTGGAAGGCACAACCTGGAGAGAGAGGGGCGTAAGCTGTTGAAGGAGCCATCTGAAATGTTGGTAAACCCATCTTTTAGGTCTGGAAGGAGCCTCAGCTAGGTTTGGGAGGCCTACTGATGGTGTAAGCTTCAGTCTTCACCTCGATCAAATCACCGGACCAATGAGTGCTCTCCATCTCATTCTTTAGCTAGAGATGACATGTCTGCTAACTGATAATAAATTAATTGCTCTCTTAATGATGACTGAAGCTGAGTTATGATAACTCCAATCATCATAAGTGCTCCATGAGATGTCATTTAGCCTTTTATTTCATTGAATTTGGATTAATTTGGAGAGTTTTAATTTTCTCCAAAATAATCATTTTTTAATAAAAATTCACATTTTTACTCAAAACTGATTTTTTTGAGTAAAAATGCATTATGTGTCTGATTATTGATCTGAAAGTTGGTTCTGACTGGCTGGCTGATCAAGAATGATTTTTGGCTTAAGGTTAGAGCCTTCTATCATTGAATTTGGAGTCCAGATGACCAACTTACCACGAACGGGATTTTTCCATTTAATTTATGGAAAAATTAACCCAAAAAACTTAGGAAAAGTAATTAAAAATTAAAAAATCAAAAAATAATTTTTTCTCCGCTCAAAAAAGATTTTCTCAAATTTTTTTTATGTGTCCAGATGACTTAGGACATGACCATGATCTACCTAAATAATGTCTAGTAGGTTTATAACACTCAGTTGGGCTCTAATAACCCCCCAAGGCCCAGAATTCAACATCGGGCATTCCAGCTTTGGAGGAAGCGGGAGAAAACCTCGTCAATTATACTCGGCTGAAGGAAAAGCATAATTGTCAGGGGCAAAAAACTCCTTGGAATACCTTATTTGAGATTTTACGTCTCAGGAGACCGAACCACTCAAAAGATACCCTACTAGCACATTTATTACAAACCCCGCAGGGCCATGGTCAAAATTATTAAAATAAAAAAGTGGCTAGCCAATATTGGCTAGACATGCAGATAGATCAACTGATACACTGGAATCAGACTTTGAACAAGTCTGTCAACCGGCGGCTCCTCAGGTAACCCAACTATGGTACAAAAAAGTTGGTAACATTGCCTAACTTGTATGAGAGACATCAAATTTCTTTTTAATTGAGGAATATAAAGAACATCATGCAAAATATAATCCGCAAGTCTGGCAACTTAAGTTGAATAGATCCAATTCCTGAGGGCTTCAACTGTGACTTGTCAGCAAAATAAACTATCCCATCAATATGATCACTAAATGCCTCAAAACAATCTCTTCTGAAGGTCATATGACATGTGGCTCCAGTATCTAAAATCCAAGTGTCTTCCCAAGAAGCAAAAGATGTGCTAAAAACTTCATTGATGCCAAGATTACAATGTGCAACTATATAGTGAGCAGATTCAGGTGGTTTTCCTTTGTATGGAGGCCATTGCTTTTTTTTTTCATTAATCTTTTCCCAAGGAGTGCGACAATTACTAGCAATATGACCAATTTTGTCACATCTATAGCATTTAACAGATTGCCAATCATTATCAGATTGTCTATCATTCTGAACAAATTTTTGTTGTCTGTCATCTTGATGATGATTACCCCCCTGCCTCTAAATGTTCTCCTACCACGACCTTTGCTACTATGATGATCAGATATGGTAGACTCCTCTCTAGATTTCTGCTCTTTCTAAGTGAGACACGGAGTCTCAACAGTGGAATTGGAAAGAGATTCCTTCTTCCCAAAGGCTTTTTCTATTTCAACAATTTTGTCTACAAGTACATCGAAAGCCATGGCTTTCATCTGTCCACTCGCTTGAAGCGATTCTAAGTAGTTTGATAGGTAGGATATAGGACTTTAATGAAGGCAGTGAGTTTTATATCAACTTTGACACCAGTTGATTCAATATCATGAAAAATGGCTTTAATTTCGAAAGCTAACTTCATGGGATCATTGTCTTTTAGTTCAAGATTAAATAACTTCACCAACAATTGTATAATTTCCAGTTCTTAATGGGAATCATAAAGACTTTTTAATTTCTTTAAGGCTGAAAATGCTGTGGTGATGGAAAGTAAATGTCGGCTTACCTCTTCAGTGATGGAAGCTGAAATTAAAGCACACGCCTTGTTATCCTTACTGTTCCAAATTGCAAGTTGTTTGTCATCTGTAGGCTTCTCTGGGTCATTATCATCCTTGCCTTCACAAACTTCTTCCCATAAATCATTAAAAATCAGAGTGTTCTTGATTTTTCGAAACCATTCTTAGTAGTTTGCTTGTCCAAAAAGCACTACTCCCACAATTAATATCAGTGAATGCATCTTAGTTTCTCACTTTCGACAATTCTTCAATGGTGGGCGACTCTTCTCTCTGACAACGGATTGGCGGCCTCCTTCTCTCCGACAGCGGCTCCTTCTCCCAACGGTTGCTTCTCTCTGATGGAAGCGGCAGCGCAGGATTCTTCCACGGCGGCTTTTGTTGCAGGTTCTTGCGAGTCCTCCAGCACACGAGCCCTTCAAGGTGGTTTCCTCAAAGTAATGCGGCTTCCTGCAAGTGATGTTGCATAGAGCAATTTCTACTGGCACTCTGATACCACTGTTCGACAGGAAAAAAATGAAGATATTCATTATATTTCAAAACAGAGCAATGTTACAAAGATAAATAGTGTTGGGCAAATACGTTGCCACAGTTGCTTACGGTTACAAGAACCGGTTTATTAAACCACATATTAAACTACCTCTAAGGATTAGTTAACATTCATAAGCTTTGTCATGATCCAAAAAAAATCGGTTCTGGCTTGAAGATATTTGTTACACATCCCAAAGATGCAAAATTGAGATTTTAATATTGCATATTAAAAACATAAAGGCAAAAAAAACATACAATACATCATGTTATTTTAGAAGGACAAGGTTTATTAAAATGGACACCTAATTTTGCTAAAAGCCTATTGTTTTGAATTTTTTTTGGGTTTTAGGTGGTGAGATTGTTCATTTATGGGGGGAGGTGCAAAATAAAGGAAAATTTAACAAGAGTATTTGTTTATAAAGCAGAGGATTAGCATGAAAAAAACTCTTGTGCAAACAGGAAATAAGGATGATGGAGTTTGCAGGAAAGCAGACAATCGAGTAGATTTATAAATGAATATGTGAAAGTAAAAGATGATAGCAACACAGATTTCAGTGAGAGACAACATTGTTCTCAACCACATCAAGTAGAGGCTAACATAAGAGATCCAATGACCTCCGCCAACCAAGAACATCAGAGTAAATTACTTGGCATGGGCACATTGGTTTGATAGGATGCAAGCATGGATTGTTTTGAAGACAAATATATTTCTGCTCTGACCCAATAACAAGTAAACAAACAACACCATCTCTACTAACACAATCTATAATGAAAAATGCATCATTGAAGTGACATTTCAATCTAAGGAATGTTGTCTCTGAAAGTATACTATAAAGCAAATTGCTATGATGGTAAAAACCGAACAAAAGTAACGATACTTGTTAATATAGGGACAATTCGTATATGGTGCTAGACCAAGTTATTCGTCCCTCTGGATCTCCAAGAACTGTGAGGAGTCAAAGGCATTGTCAAATATGCCACAAGGAAAAAACTCATGAGAAGAGGAAAGCACCTAAACTTGAAAAAAAAAGATAAAACTAACGTAAAAGTTGACTCAAAAGCATTATCAAAATGCTAGAAGTTAAACATTCTCTGAAATGTTGTAAAAATGAACCCTAGGCATTGAAAACAGAGTGCAACGCACCTGAGACTAGCTCATGGAAGTGCATGCCAATTTGTATGTAAGTACACCATGGACTCCAAGGGTATATGGGTAAATTCAAAAATAAAGCTTACAAAGTACATGCTTTAGAATCTGCAAATTATTTCTAACTTGGAGATAATCGAGCCACTGAATGCAACAATTTTTTTTGAGTTTTCACCAGTTTGACAACTTTTATTAAAATGGATGAATATTTCTAGTTGTTAAGTGTTCACAATGACATAAATGACCTTCTCATATGATTATGTATTCCATTCAATAAGAAAAAGTTACTCCTGTACAAAAACATGAGGAATTTGTTCCTGCCAAGGAATTGCCAAGCATCCTAAGATGGGTTTTCATGATGCAAGAAAATCATGTAAAAATTCTTTATTGATATAATTCAATTCCAAATCCTCGTATGGAAGAAATCTATTCTGAGGTGGAATTCATTAACTACCAAAAAGGACAAGCTATAGTTGTTGACATCTTTGCAAAATGCAAAAAAAAAAAAATTACTCAAAACTAATGCACATAATGGATCTTTTTTGGAGCTACGGAATATGAAAAAAAAATTGTTTAAGAGATTGGTGAATGACACACAGAAGCATACAACTTTCACAAACAATAGATCCACAATTCTAAATATCTCCAATTTGCAGCAATAATAATTGAAGGTTATGTTCATATTAAAAAATTGTTGGAGGAATGCAGGGAATTACATTTTTCATATAATTTCTCTAAAAAATTAGGTGTTGTTCCATTGCAGGATGTGGAAGAAGATGACTATTTAACGGATTAGTCTTTTACACTCTAGATTTTCATATTTCTAGTATCTTCTTTTTTCTGATCTTGGACTTGTATTTTTTTTTATAAGCTCAATTTTTATCACTTTGAAGAATTTTAGATTTTATCATTACCATGTTGACATGTTATGAATTTAAAGTATTTGAATTTGAATTTGATAGTAATATATATGACTTGGCTGGCTCATCTCAATCGATCTAGGAAGTATAGATTTCATTATAAATGAAATCTGAAATTTCATTTACCATTTCAGCATAAATTTCAAATTATTTTTATGTACGAAATCTGAAATTTCAATTTGATTTCAATTTAGAAAATGAAATTGAAGAAACTATGACGTTATGATGTAAGGATTAGAAATATGAATCAAGATGTTACTATCTTCTGGCTGATTGCTATAATCCAAATTTGAGATTTATTTGTTTCTTTTGCAATATAAACTTAATATTTACAAATATATTTAATATATTTATTTGGCAGTCTTCTTTAAATGACTCTCAAATCATCTAATATCTACTCACCCTATCTGCTCCACCTAACCATTTATGTTTCAGTTGGCCATCTTTCTTTAGACTGTAGTTTAATTGTGAAATAAGCAACAAAACAGAAATTGCATCATTATGTTTGCAATTTGTAATGCACTTTGTACATTCTATGAATTATGAATTTCCTTTGGATCATTCAAATAATGAACATTAATTGTCTAATTTCAATAATGCTAAATTATCAAAGAGTAGATCAAAATCCAATTCTGGAACCCATGCCAAACCAACATTACAATTCCATATATCAAGGAAAACAATATGCAAGAGGTTTAACAATTCTTGAAGAGACGACCTTGCCTATACATTAAATTATGCAAACTCTTCTATAACCGATGAAATATAGAGAGGCTTAATATGACTTTGCCTCTATTCTCCATATAGCATATCCCATGTTTGTGCTCGGTGTTAAACATCGAGGCCTACAAACATTTTAGTGTATTGTTCAACTTTCTATTCTCAACTGGGCTTTGCTTTGGACTTTTTTGTAGCCTGGTTATACAAGAATGTCCCTAAAATGAGCTTGCATGGTGAAGGAATTAGTATTTAGAAATTTAAAAATATGAAAGGTTTGGAATATCACCATGATATCGATTTTTAGAAGATCCACATAAAAAAAATTGGACATATTCTTGACAAATGTCCCAAAATCGAAAGACACAGTTTCAACATTAAAAGAGCTTGCATTGTGGAGGAAGTACTATTACAACTGAAATTTGACAACCTCCACAATAAAGAAATGGATGCACAATTACAAAAATACTCCCAAATCTCTAACCAAAGTACGGGTGACTCTTACCTACGAGGTAAACTATACAAGTGTAGTATAAAAAAATATGTTCACCCAAGCAAGTACCAACCAAAGGCAAAGCAGAGGAGGAGGTGAGAAGTTCTGGGGAAATTTCCCATTTTGCAGTCTCTATTCTGAAAGGATGAGATTGGGGAGAAAATAATTTATAAGCAGTGAATATAATACACTATGAACATATCCTTCCAAAAAATATAAGGAATTAATCGACTCTAATACCATATGCTCTGTTATCAGCCATTCTATGTCAGACACTATTCACCTACAATTCTATTTCAGTTTTGATTATCAGCCATTCTATGTCAGACACTATTCACCTACAATTCTATTTCAGTTTTGAATTTAAAGGATTTATCTTCTTGTGTGTTTCCTTGGCTATTTTGTAATTGTGTTACTATGAAGCAAAGTCCTAAGAACTGATTAGAAGAAAGTGACAATCACATACATGAAAATGAATTGATCTGCTATTTATTGGATTTCAATGAATTCAGGTTACAAAAAGCTCTTAAAAGTTTCAACATTTTGCACTAAACTCAAGGTATTGACTATCTGATTTGGATTTCATCAATTCTTTTATCCTAAAAGTATCGACCACTGACGATCTGACATTCTATCATATTACGGTATATCTCATGCTAATCTTGTAACACTCTTAAGTGAGAACATTTATCCTAGCTCAAACATTTTCGTACAATGTATATTTTATAAGTTGATTTGGAAGAAAAGAGCCCAAATTAGAAGCCAACAAAACCTTCTCAAAGAAATTAGAATGCACCCTCTTCATGAAGAATAGAATGCTTGGTCAACAAGCCAATTTGGTAAAAGTTTGCTTGAAGTGGAAGCAAAGTCCAAGTGAAGAACTTGGAGTACAAGGCAAGTCAACCTAAAAATGTTTCATCCAAGAAGTTCCATGTGTTAACTACTTACCTAGTAAGAAACTTATTCTCCAAACAATCTCTCAACTAGGGAGCACTACTCATGTAGACAAAACAATATAAAACTAAAACATCAATAAAGTTAAAAATGGCTACGTCAAAATATCAACATGAAAATATCACATGGGCAATCCCCAGTAATAAGTACCTGTTGATTTTAAAACCAACAAAAACCATGATTTTGACCTAATCCTTGGATTTCTCTAATGAATTGAGATATGACATTGATTTTGTTCACAATAAATGGTACCCAGAGATATTACTAAATTCTCAAATGTAAAAACCCCAATTTTGACCTAACTTTTCATGGTCTCATATCTGTTGATGTAATTGTAACTTCGGAATGTATTCATCCGTATATCTTATGTATTGTACCTCGATGTTTATTCCGGGATGTGTCTGTAATGTATTTGAGTCATGTCATACCCCGATGTTTATTCCGGGAAGTTTCTATAATATAAACAAGTCATGTCAAGTCATTGTGGGTAACCCTCCTATTGGTCAAGGGTTAAAGCCCTCGCAATTGTGGGGCCCTTGGGTTATTAGCAGTGTTCCACCAAGTTTCCGGGACGGGGGGGCGTGGAAGCGGGGAAACGCACATTGGGGACGTGCAGAGGCAACCCCAAATTTTGGGGAATTTTGGGGAGCGGAGGGGTGGGGGGGCGTCGGGGTCTTCAAATTTTAACATAGGGTGGGGCATCTCTAAAATTATTAAAAAAAATAGTAAATACATGCTAAATTGAAATTCATCATGGTGCAATCATCAATGTAAACAAGATATTCAGTTCATAACGACTATTTTTAAAATAGAGCTACAGACTGTCACACTTACAGGCTTCAATCTTCAAAAACAATGTTTTGAGCATATTTAAAATGGATTTGAAACTCAAGGACGTGACAAGGCTATTACAGGTTGACTTGGGAATATGCTAACTGTTGACAAGGCTATTTGAAACTCTATCTTAAGACTTATATCATTAACCTGTTACAGTTTTAACAATTCAGGAATATGCTAACTGTTGTTCTAACTTCTAACAGTTTACTAACTGCTACTTAGTGTTTACTAAGTGTTGATTCATAGTAAAATTTAACTACTAGGGGGTTCAAATCCATAGGCCTGTGGCTGTAAAAGAGTCATCTTGGGTTTCATTATTCATAATGATAAAATTTGTAACAGCAATAGACCTCTTCATTGTAAGTTATGGGCACACTAAGCGGCATTCTGGGCAAGGTATATGGTGACAGCGGTCTTAAATTAGGCATTGTGGGTAGTTAAGAAGCATGTACAGCAGTAAAAGGACAATTCTGGGCACATTTAGAGCAAATATGGGCAATCTTAAGGAGGTTCTGGGCATGCATTTGACTAAAACCAGCAGAAAATAACCTTAATCCTAAATTCTGGGCACAATTTAGATAGGTCTATACGTCATAAGAGCAGTTAAAAGGATTGTCATTAATTTTGGGCAGGTTACAGGCATTTTGCAGCCCTAAACATCATATCTGGCCAATACGTATCCATATTAAGTTTTAACCGTATATGTATGCGGGTAGCAGGCATGAGGAAATGCCAAAATGTGGGCAGTAGTAATTACTAGAAAAACAGAGTTAAAATTTAAAATACCTGTAACCTGCACACTGCACAGTGGAGAGGAAGAGCAGTCCACGACCCACAAAAACCCACTAGCAGCGTCCACTCCACGACCACCAACGTCCACTCCACGGATGAAAGTTCAGTCCACGAGCCACTGCTGAAATTCCACGAAATGCTCACGGGCCACTAAAGAAACTCCACGGAATGCTCACGGGCTGAGACTCCAACTGCTCAGCTCAACTCGCAGGCATTAGAGTCTAGACTCGGGACTGTGCTCACGGGCCCTTCACGGGTGAAAGGAGGTCGGACTGTGCTCACTCACGGGCAGATGAAAAATCAAAATGCTGCTCCTCACGTGCCCTTCACGGGTCATGCAAAAAAAATCCAACGGTGCTATGTGCTGACAGGCTCAGTTCGGCTCTCGGGGTGCTCAGCAGCTCAACGCAGCTCACCTCTCAACCAGAAAATGGGAAAATGGAGGCCGCGCGGGAGTATTATGGTCGACCAAGTAAAAGTCAAAGCATGTGAAAAAGAGAATAGGTTAAAAAAACTCGATTTAGGTTAGTATTTTCTTTTTTTTTTAAACTAAATTTCATTTTTAATTTTTTTGTGTTTTTTCATTAAAAAAATTTAAAAGTTTGGGGGGGGGCGTGTGGGAGCCCCCCCATTTTCGGGGGGCGGGGGGGGTGCGTGTAGAAGCCCCCCATCAAGAAAAGTCAAAATAGTGTGTTTCCCCACGTTTCTGAGAAAAGGGGGCGCTGGGAAACGTTTCCCATGGAGCCTCCCAGCCCTCGGGGCGTGGGGGGCGCGCCCCCGACCCTGGGAGATGCATCCCCGTGGAACACTGGTTATTAGACTATCCTAGAGAAGTCGACCCTAGGTGAGTCATTGTAAGTCGGAGCAAGAGTCCCCACCATTGTGTTAAGGATAAATGTCCTTGTTGGTCGGAGGAGGCAAAGTCTCCACAAGTTGTGGGGCACTAGGGTTATTAGACACTCCTACAGATGTCGGCTCTAGTAAGTAATTTTTAAGTGAGGCCGACATGCTGGAGTGGGTTTCAAGTGAACGAAAGAATATAAATAGAGAGTGAGCCTCTCTATTTATCACACACAGATTCACTCATTGGGGCGCATGAGTGAGAGGAGAAGTTGCTGGGACAAGAGAGAGACTACTGCTATCGGGAGATCATCTTTATGTTTTCGGGTCTTACTTTTGGTGCTGATTCTATCTCTAAGGAAGTTGCAGGGTTTTCTCCTTTATGGTTTCCCCGAGGAAAATTATTTGTGTCTCTTGTCTCTTGTGTTTATTGTTGTGCATGTTATTCTCTCAGTTAAAGATCCTAAGATCATAATGCTAGCTTGAATGATAAAAATCTAACATGGTATCAGAGCTAACTTGAGAAGAAGACATTGTGCAGCTGCAGAATCTAGCGCTTCCTACTTTTTGGGTCTCTCTCCACAATCCATCAACAAAAGTATGCTAGGCTGACTCTCCATTGAAGGGCGCATCTTTCTGTAGAAGCGGAATTCGATTCCGAGCATTTCAGTTTTGGTGCGAGAAATTAGGGCTTCTTACATAAGAGGAATTTTTGAGTGAGCCCAGCATAGGATTTCTCTCCTCATCAAAATCAAAGTTTAGAGACCTGGATCAATATTTTTGGTTGGGTATAACTCCGGGAAAGTCAAACCCTAGTTTGACCCCAAGCTGGAAAAACCCTAAACTACTAAAACTGATAATTTTTGGTACATTCGCTATATCTCGGGATTGGCAAAGGCTCAAGAGTTGAAAATTTCAGAGACCGAAGATGAAATCCTGATTTACACTGTGTCCAAAATTCAGCCTTATATTCGCTATATTCTGGGAGATACGATCCCTCCAAGTTAGGGTTCCAGCCTCTTCCAGGATTCATCCTTAAACAGGGCACCTGGGGAGAATTGTTATATCTTGTGCTACACAGGTCCAAATGAGATTTTTGAAGATGTTCCAGAAAGGGCACGGACTGTACTTTCTGTGGTTCGAGTTTCAGACTCAGAAGATGAACCAGTGACACGTGGCAGTCTGTACACCTTCGCTATGTTGAACAGTCCTGAAACAGGTCACATTGGGAAAATGATCATAAGTCCTAATTGGTGAAACCAATTCTGATAAAAACTGTGGTGTTGGAACAAGGACATGCGAGGATACCTCAGTACGAAGTTTCAGATACAAAGGAGTAGTAATTTTGGAGATACCGTAGAAACAGTAACAGACATTTCTGCAGAAGAAATTGAAAAACTAGGGCTTTCTGTTCCGGAAGCTTCCCTCCACTGTTTTCAGAAAAGGAGTACATTGGACAGCTCAATTTGAAGAGATCTACCTTTCAATCGGAATATGACCTTAAGAAACCAGTTGAAGAATGTGAAGATCCAGAATGAAGAGACCATACAGCCATACTTTATAAGGGTCTCTCAAATCAAAGAACAACTTGAAGCGGTAAAAGAAGAAGTGAAGAATGTAGAAGTGGTGATAGCCACCTTGAATGGCCTCCCGGGATCATGGGATTCATTCATTCAAGGAATGTATGCCAGAAGGAAGTGATTACTTTCAGAAGAAGAAGAAGCTCAACTCATAATAAGAGAAGAGAAGATGGGAGCAACTGAAGATCAAGCTCTCACCATCCAAAGAAGATCCCTCAAGCGATGAGGAATATGAAGAACTCAACTCTTGAAGAACCTCTTATCCATCTCAGCACTTGGATAAGAAATGATGCTATTATGAATGAAGAAGACAATGAAGTTGAAGGCTCAAGAAGGAGTCTACCCACGAAACAAATAAAGATAAGTATTCAATTGTCATTTCATGATATTGTTTTGTTATGCATTTGTTTATATTCAGTTAATGTATTATGCATGATAGAATGTTTGCATTAATGACAGTATACTACTAATATGCATGTGATGGGTAAGTAACTCATGGTGCTATACAACTCTCCATTGCTACTTATCTAGAATGAAACCTCTTTGCTGACATATTGGATTAGTGCACAATCTCAATGTTGTCCTGGTAGAGATGGAAGGCATCTAGAAAAGTTTTCGTGAGATATGGATGAATGTTCTATTGGCTAAAATAGTTGCATGATCATATATTTATGCATAAGAACCCGCCAATATGAATATTCCTTATGAAATGTTTCTAACCATATAAATGCATTTGACTTGTAGGAAAAATCGCATACATAATCGCCTACAAGAAAAGAAGAATGAGACTTGTTCCGAAGTACAAGTAACGACAGTTCAAGATGAAAAATAATATGACGAATGCAGCGACATCATTGATGCAGAACCTTCCAAGAAGAAAGGGAAGACCAGTTCAAGAAGAATGATGTCTAGGATGCAGTATCGATACATGAAGAAAAGTTCGTAGTTCCATCATGCAATAGATGGAAACATCGTGGGATACAAGGCATAGACTACAAAGAGACATTTGCAGCAAATGGGAGTTGAGACACATGACAGGCAGAATCATATGTGCAAATAAAAGAAGGCCTTGTACGAGTTCAGAAGACACCCATGGGATAACACATACATGATGAGCTTGATGAAGATCTGAACCTTTGCTACAAGGTTGATAAAGGGTGACAAGCTCACATATGGGTGTGAGAAGAAAGCTTTCAAAGATAGAGGATCTTGGTATCCAGTGATCCTAGATGGATACATAGAATATTAGTAGAAGAGGAAGCCACTTGTCACTCTAGTATAGAATGTTTCAGTGCATAGAGTACGGAAGATAGAGGGAGCATGATGCTTCAGAGGGAGTGACTGCAGAAGATCCTGAGGTTCGACATGGTACGACAAGATGGATAGATTACTGATGACTCTAGGATTTACTGAGAGTAAAGTGGATTCCAACCTTTGCTTCAAGGTTGAAGGCGGAAGACCAGTGATGTTCCTGTTATGTGTCGATGCACTATTTTCTAAGCATGGAAGTATGCAATAGAGATCCTGAAGAGGTTAAGGATGATGGACTGCAAGGCCATGACCACACCTATGGCATCGAACATGAAGCTATTGAGTGATGCTTTATCAGAGACGATTGATGCTATGATGTATCGTCAGATGATTGGGTCCTTGATGTACCTGACGAATACGAGACCAGATATTTGCTTTGCTGTGAACACATTGAGACATGTTCACTTGATGGTTGCAAAGCATGTAGTAAGGTACCTGAGGGGTACAGTTGATTATGGGCTCAAGTATGAGGTGAATCAAAAGATTAACCTGGAGGGTTATGTTGATTCAGATTGGGCAGGCAGTGCCATTGATAGGAAGAGCACTTCAGGTTGTTGCTTTAGTATGGGATCAGGTGTGATCTCTTGGTTTAGCAGGAAGCAATCCTGTGTGGCACTGAGTACAGCTGAAGCAAAGTATGTCGCAGCTTGTTCAGCTAGTTGTGAGGTAGTATGGCTGCAGAAGCTACTGTCTGATTTATTTGATCTCCAGATGGATGCTACTTGTATACATTGTGGCAACCAGAGTTGTGTGAAGTTGTCAGAGAATCCAGTGTTCCATGACAAGTCGAAGCATATGGAGATCAAGTATCACTATATCAGGGATATGGTGCAGAGGAGAGTAGTGAAGCTCCAGTATGTTGCGATGGAGGAACAAATAGCTGATGTGTTGACGAAGCCATTGGCTAGGGTGAAGTTCGAGTACTTCAGGGAGAAGCTTGGTGATCTCCAGATCGAGATTTCCTCCAAGGGAAAATGATGAGACCCATAGCCATTCTGACATGGTGAGAGGATTGATTCCTTCCATGGTCAGATGTAAGGGCTGAGCCATTCTGTCATGGTGAGAGGATTGGTTCTTTCCATGTCAGATGTGAGTGCTGAGCCATTCTGATGTGACTGTAGGATTGGTTCCTACATGATCAGAAGTAAGCGCTGAATGCCATTCTGGGAATGGAGGCGCCTGGTCAGTTATCAGGTAGCTCAGTCTGGGACTGGGGGTCATTCTAATAGGACTGTAGGATTGGTTCCTACATGATCAGATGTGAGTGCACGCCCTTCTGACATTGGTTGTTAGATGTAAGTGCAGAGCCCTTTCGGCATGAAGGATTGGTTCCTTGCATGGTTGAATATAAGTGCTGAGCCTTTCTGACATTGGTTGTCAGATGTAAGTAAAGAGCCTTTTGGCGTGGAGGATTGGTTCCTTGCATGGCCAAGTGTAAGTGCTGGGCCTTTCCAATCATTGGTTGACGGATGTGAGTGCTGGGCCTTTTTGACAGGGTTGTGGGAGGTGTTCCCACATGGTCAGATGTGAGTGTTGGGCGTTGCCTTTCTAATATGATTATAGGATTGGTTCCTACATGATCAGATATAAGTGCTAGGCAGACTTAGGGTCAGATATAAGTGCTGGAAAATACCTGCACGGAGGGTAGGCCTACAACCAGCATGAAAAAGGGCTGGCTCTGTAGAACTTCCTATGACGAGAAGAATCAAGAGATAGCACCTGTGATGATGATCCAGCAGAGATGTTCCAGACCAGAGTGATGATGCAGATCCAGTGATGGTGATCCAGATCCAGTGATGATGATCCAGATCCGATGATGAAGATGACTTGAAGATGGAGATGACTTGAAGGTGAAGATGACGAGAACTCGATGATGATCCAGATGATACAGAGAAGAAGACTTGTACTGATAAATTGTGTCGAGAGAATACCTTCCTAGTTAAGAGGGAGTGTTGATGTAATTGTAACTTCGAAATGTATTCATCCGTATATCTTATGTATTGTACCCCGATGTTTATTCCAGGATGTGTCTGTAATGTATTTGAGTCATGTCATACCCCGATGTTTATTCCGGGAAGTTTCTATAATATAAACAAGTCATGTCAAGTCATTGTGGGTAACCCTCCTATTGGTCAAGGGTTAAAGTCCCCGCAGTTATGGGGCCCTTGGGTTATTAGACTATCCTAGAGAAGTCGACCCTAGGTGAGTCATTGTAAGTCGGGGCAATAGTCCTCACCATTGTGTTAAGGATAAACCTCCTTGTTGGTCGGAGGAGGCAAAGTCCCCACAAGTTGTGGGGCACTAGGGTTATTAGTTACTCCTAGAGATGTCGGCTCTAGTAAGTAATTGTCAAGTGAGGCCGACATGTTGGAGTGGGTTTCAAGTGAACAAAAGAATATAAATAGAGAGTGAGCTTCTCTATTTATCACACACACATTCACTCATTAGGGCGCATGAGTGAGAGGAGAAGTTGCTGGGACAAGAGAGAGACTACTGTTGTCGGGAGATCATATTTATGTTTTCGGGTTTTATTTTTGTTGCTGATTCTATCTCTGAGGAAGTTGCGGGGTTTTCTCCTTTATGGTTTCCCTGAGGAAAATTCTTTGTGTCTCTTGTCTCTTGTGTTTATTGTTGTGCATGTTATTCTCTCAGTTAAAGATCCTAAGATCATAATGCTAGCTTGAATGATAAAAATCTAACAATATCACCACCAAATTTGGCCCCCGTGTTGTACTCAATGAAGAGTATCTAAAAATGTAATTATTTTTGGGAGTGCAAAAACCCTAATTTTGACGTAAGTTTGACAAATTTTGTCTCTAATCAAAATTGAACCATAATCTCATCTCCATAAATAGTGCCCAAATATATGATCAAATTTTAAGAAAGATGAAATTTCTATGTTATGAAATTTCCAAGAAAACATATCTTGAAATTGTGATTTTATCATTTTGGAGTCTTCACTTTCCCATGCATGTTCCAAGCAATGCATGTCATCTAGTTGTATAAGAAACTTGTTAGAACACTAAAGGTGTATTAACTAGAACACTAAATATGGCCCCTTGGTATGCACTGATCTCTGAAGAAAAAATGATCTCACATATTAATACAAGACAACTCTGGAAAGAAATATATACAACCATGTACTAAGTTTAGACAAAGCACTCACTAGTTGTTGACGTTGAATCCACAACTAATGCATCAACAACCATCGATGTTGAACCAATCAAGATTAACTTTGGACAAGTTCATCCTGATCACACAGTGTACTCACAAACAGGCCAGAACTTAACACTGAATCTAACTAGGGTAAATTCATTGTTAACACTACCTCGTTCTCTCCCTACATCCTGATTTCAAAAAATGGCATCCCCATCCCAACACCAATCCCCATCCATGTCCCATGTACCCAAGTAACTTAGGAATTCATCCATAAGGCTCAACCCTCTACTTACTTTTTTCTTATACAAAATAAAAAATAACAAAAAGGCCAGTGCCCAAATAGCCATGTCAAACGTTTACTATTGGAAACATTCTGTAGTTTTGAGGTAGAAGTGGTTTTAGTTATTCAAAAGACGAAAAAGAATAAGGCGATTTTGATGATAGATGGCAAGGATTTAATGCAAGTTTCTTGCTATCCATTGTTTAGGCACAACTGCAATCTTAATGTTTCTCCAATCCCCTCGCGATTCTTAGATTTATAGTGCCAGAGCTATGGATTCCATTTTAGATAAATTTTTCAAATGCAATATTGATACATTCTCATCATTTATTACCACTAAACATCTCGTGGAAGGTAAAAAATATCATTAATATTCTTTGTTGCACAGCCTCTGAATATCTTAGGAGGTCAATCTGATTTAGGCGAAAACATGGCCCTTGAATATCCACTATTATCCTCCAACCGTGCACACCTTTCCTTGTCACATAAATTGTAGAATTCACAACCAAGTGCCATGACAACAATGATAAAGGTCCTTCCACTCAGTAAAATTGGAGATTGTATGTCAAAATTGTAGGAAAATTAAGGTTGGGTTCGTATTAGTCTGCTTAAAGAGATAAGCTTCTATGTTTTTTAAGTATGAATTTACATGCTTTCTATGTGATTCCCGCTACAATGAAAATTGGAATCCTTCCTTGGAAAGTAGGAGTCCCGATTGGGGAGCCAGAGTTCCAAGGGTCAGGCCACTGCTTAGAATCCTGACACTACCAATTGGAGGTGAACTTGTAGAAACTATTGCTATGAGTTAGTTTGTTTGCTTAAGCAAATGAGGAACTTGGTTTATCCAATCACCTAGAAAATGAGCCATTAATGATCATTCTTTTAAGCAATTGCATTTTTGTGAACATGTGACCCAAATTTGTTGCTTAACACCTAAAATTTTTCCAAGAATAATAAATTTTTACTTTACATAAAAATTGTTGAATAAAAGTGATTCCATACCATACTAACTTGAAACGAAATTCTTAAGAACAAAATTTCCACTATAATTTATATAGGCAATCATCACATCCAAGGAGACCCAAAAAGTGTACCTCTAGAGTCTAAGCTATGATAATACTAGAATGATGAAGCTGGATTACCTTTACCAACCCTCCAAACCAAAACTAACTGAAAAGAAAGGACAAGCACAACAGAATTATAAATATATAGTCCAGTCATTTACCTCGATCATGTTGACAGTAAAGTAGGAAGGGATCGGTTTCCGACATGTGCTTTTGCATCATTTAAGGTGCTCAAACCGAACTATCGTTGGCATCTCAATCCCAACTCTGTAAAACCAAAACATTCCCTCCATCATCACAATTCTACAACATTCATATAATTTCACATTGCAAAAAGATCAAACTCAACGTCAAATCTGCTTTACCTGTCAATCCTCTCTTTCATCTTCGTCAAGAACTGCTCATTGTCCACCTTGGCCACCTACGACAATCTCTCAATGAACTTATCACAAGTTTCATTGGAGAGCGTGCCGACATCCACATGTTGATATCTTAATCTCTTAGTCTATGCAACTTCGTTTAGGACATAATTCTTCATACAGTCATAAGTTGGAAGCTTCTCAAGAGCATCCCATTTGAGGGCCTCTTCGTCATCTTCCATATGGATGCTCCTACTGGAAAACCCAGAAAGGGTAATGGCTTTACGACTCCATGCACTATGCCCAGATCTCCACAACGCACCTGATTCCAAACCCATAGGCACTTCCATGAAGGCCTCCAAACCCTTAAACAAAAGAGCGTCGAATTCATTACCATGGAGAAATATTTGGACCTCCGGCTCATCAATCCAAAGACGAGAAGAATGAAGCCAGATGCTTGATGCCTGATACTCGACGTGATCTATGCAAATTGTATGTCACAGGTATTGTAGAATATGGGATCCTCACAAGGACAGGATTCCTCTCGCTAGCCCGATCATCAATGGAAAAATGAAAACCAACTCGACTCCACATAATGACAGGATCCCTCCCCGACACCTTCCATTCACTATAGGTCTTATTGAATAGAACGAAGGGCTCGTTCAGAAACTTGAGCAACATGATAGACCAAAACACATTTAAATAAATGTGGCTAGCATTTTATTGCATAAATAAATAGTGGACACATGGCAGTAAATGGTTGCTCAGAGGGACAACTAAAAAGATATAATTAAGCTTGACCGGTTTGTTACTAGCAATTGCCCCAAGAAGGTGCAACAATACACCAATAAGTTGGAGGGTAAAGAAGGCTGAAAATGAGAAATAAAACCAAGTTGGTGTAGAACTTGTGTACTTGTGTTTATCAACATCTCAACAAATCTCTTTGTAGCTTTATTTGGGTGAATACGGAGAGAAGCAAAGGCTTCCATCATATTATATACAACATCTATTGCACTTCCAAAGACTAGCCACTTTGTAGCTTTATTTGGATGAATATGAAGAGAAACAAGGGCTTCCATAATATTACTTACAACATCTATTGCACTTCCACTTCCAAAGACTAGGGATGATGGGTAATGGAAACGAGATGACCATATCTATTGCACTCCCAAAGACTAATCCCTTTGTAGCTTTATTTGGATGAATAAAAAGAGAAACAAGGGGTTCCATAATTTATTACTTACAATGTTCTATTGCACTTCCACTTCCAAAGACTAGGGGTGATGGGAATTAATAGAACCCACGAGATGACCATAAAGACCATGGTTCATGGAGGCTCCAAATAAGGATTTGCATAAAACCAACGAATGAGATTGATTTTTTTTCCATAATCTGCACATGCCACAATCATGACCATAATGTTGTGCCTGCACTAGAAAGGTAGGATGGTTGCATAAAACCAACAAATGAAATTGAATTTTTCCCATATTCTGCACAAGCCAAAAACAGGACCAGTGTTGTGTCTGCACTAAGAAGGTAAGATGGCACGCCATGAATGCCTAAAATTTTTTTTGAAAAAATTGCAAATGAGATAGAAGGGTTTTCATGTTATTTCAAGATTGGCAAGCGAGTAACTGTAAGACACTCAACAATCATCTAGCCAAATTTCAGGCCAATAGAGCTTGTTCATTGACCAACGTATAGATTAAATCTTTTTATTTTGTGATATATAGCAATGCCTCCTCAATAGAATATGACCCATCAAATCCTTAGACTCGAGAATTCTATCTATTGTCATCTTATAAATGATCAACAACTGACTTGAGGGTATTGCCACAATCTTATCCAACCTGCATTGGATACTCCCCTGATCTTGCCCAAGATGCCTGTGGATTTGGTACATTAAATAATGGTAATGATAGTTGCTATGTCGCATATCCCAAGGACTATGCCATAACACAGATACACTAAGTCAATAGATAAATATTACAATATATGTAGCAGGATATATAGATTATAAGCATTCATTTTAGTCGCAAGGTTGTCTCGCTATCATAATCATAACTAACTATAATTTCTTACATTATTTTTAAGTATATAACCAATCTCCACCTTTTAATTGCTTCAACTATTGACATCTTTTGATATTACAACATGCTTTTGATCATCATCATAGTAAATGTGCTCTTCTCAATTTTATGAGCATTACAATGGAATATAATTGATTTGTAATACTTACAAGAATATTTTTTACTAATATATCACACATGGAAATATCTATTCTACCAAAGTCGTCCATGATTGCAAGTAGTTCCTCCCACGTGAAATGATACTTTTGTAAAAGGGAAACAACCCCAGAGGAGAAAAATAAGGAGATTTGAAATTCTGTGGTGTGTATGAAATGATTAGCAATAGTTCTAACCCTTAATATCAAATTAAATTGAGTCCACACAACACATGAACCTACAAATGTACATGATATATATTATTGCCCAATGTTGTGATTGAGTAATAAATGGGTGTGCTCTAACCATGACAAAGTGCATACAAGCTCTCAATGGAGAGTCCTATCTAAAAATTCATTCCATTCTCTATTAAGATGGCTATCTAAGAGAACTACATCACTTATATTAGTAAATGCAAACATGTAAATTCCAATGAATTCCCGAATTGGACACTTTAAAGCTGTATTATGAATATATCATGCCATCCTTTGATTTGGATCCTTAAGATAGAGACATTATTAACACATTAACAATCTCAACCACTTGGAGAGAATCTTTAATATTCATCTAGATATAACAACATCCTAATTAAAACAAAACCATTTAGATAGAAAGAAACTCTACATCACAATAATCAATACAATAACAATTACAAGCCACTTATTGCACATTATTCTATAAGATAAGTAGGAGTTAATAATTTCAACACTCTCCCTTAAAGAGCACTTGTCTTAATCTCTATGAGGTCACTTATTCTCCATTATCTGTTACTTGTTTAATGCATCAAATTTCCACCAGTAATTGAAAAACCTTCTAATCAACAAAGTCTATATTTCGTATAAGATGGCATTTGCATCTTGTACCTGAATCAGACATCATCAATTGTAAATTTCCATATAAAGGAAAAACCTTCTAGCTGACTACAAGGGTACCTAACCACTTAACCACAAGTCTAGAGGATTTCATGTAGGTACATGGTTCATTCAAGTTCTGTATGAACCTCCCCTGATTGCTCATAAAAATACATTAGGTTTCTAGGCTTACCACACCTTTGAGAGTTTACAACCAACACAATCCACTCATAAATATTTAATCAATACACACTACCCACTCCTCCAAGTGTTAATCAACTCCATAATATATGGTTTGCCCTATACTAAACAAGTTATCCAAACATTAAGAGCACACAGCAAGGAGGTATGCATGCCTATCTAGGCCTTACAATGATATGTCATTTTCATGTTTATATGTGTGTGTGTGTGTGTATATACTCTCTCCAAATGATCTTTCTAATGATCTATCACCAATATCTTTTGGACCAAACTCCCTCTTTCTAGAGAAAGACATTGTCTCCCCTACTATAGTCACATAGTTCTAACTAGAATTAAGTTTGCCATCGACACTCATCATTGTCTCCTCTACTATAGTCTCATCATTCTAACTCATTAAGATTAATGGCCTCCTTATAATATCTCAATTTACTTTTAACCTCTAAATCATCCTTGCACCACACTTTCCCTTTCCACTTAAACACAATAATATTTTTGATGTCATGGATATTAATTATAAATATTGTAATATTGGTCAATTTAATAAAAATATTAATTAATTAATTAATAAGAAAAATTGGAACTTTTTATTGGTTAAGAGTTGGTAAAGTATTAGATGTTGTTGATGCCCCATAAACATGTTAATAGCCTAAGCCCAAAAAGTATAGGACACATGTATTTTTCAATAATACGTTTTGACCACCATCGTTTTTTAGAATCTCTTTCATTCTCTTCTTCAAAGTAACAATACAAAGTACAAAATTTAATAAAAATTATATCTGGTTCTATCACAGGAAAAACTATTCTACTAACTAAAATTGAGGTAAAGGCCTTTCGACAACTTAGAGGAGATTTGTAGAATTGTAAACTGAGGTAAAGGCCTTTCGACAACTTAGACCAACTTTGTAGAATTGTAAACTTGAAAAGAGGAAAGGAATAATTCACAAAACAATTTGGCATAAAACTCAATCAATTCACATAATCTAAAGGACAGTGAAACCTCGACTCTAAGATCATGCACTGCTAATGACGCAGATGATTTCAGAGAATAATAAAAGAGATTTAAATTTTACTCAATGTTATTGCCGAAGGGAAACTAAACAGAAATTTTAACAAAACCTCTCACAAAACCTCTCAGGGTGCAAAAGTGCTCTAAAATGAAAACATAACAAGCTCATCAAGCAACTCATACTTTGTAGATGGATCTTCTCTGATTACATTGTCTGGAACTGGACTACTCAATCTTTTCTTTGTGTGTTGTGATCTCCCTTTTCTTCCATTGGCTCCTTTTGGACCATTCCTCTTAGAGATCCCAGAGACTTCATTTGTTTTCCTCATGCTCTAAACTGCCATACCTATGGAAGAAGAAGATGAATTCCCACCCTTGTGAACCATAGTGGAAAATGTTTCGTCATCTTTTTGTATCATTGTTGAATATATATCATCTTTCTTGATCATTGTAAAATATATATCATCATTCTGAATCATGGTTGAATATACATTATCAGCAGGAACAGAAGCTCTAGGACTTTCTCTTCTAGGGCTTATTGCATACTTAAAAAGAAAAGTTGAAAGCTCTAGGACTTTCTCTTCTAGGGCTTATTGCATACTTAAAAAGAAAAGTTCAATAGGCATCTTCTTGCTCATTTTTAATGAACTTTCTACCACTACTTGTAACTGATGGTCTAGTGTATATACTGGAAAAAATTGTTCGGGAACTTCGGCCTCTGCCAAAATGCAGGCCAGAATAAGAGGAAAGCGGATTTGACAACAACTGTAGAGTAAATATCATCTTCTTAGTCGATGTGTGCTGCATCGAAATCCTTCGGTACTCTTTGAAGCAGAGGAGGCAGAGAAGCATCTTCCTCCGGTTCTTTGTAAATCATGGTTGCGTAAATGTCATCGGATGTTGATTCGTACTGATAATTTTTTGACCGCTCGAAAGTTTTAGGAGAAGAATCCATTTCGAGCGGCGAAAATCCTAAACTATTTTGGAATCCCAACTCCCTAGCTTAACGGAAGTCAATTTGATGCAGTATGTTTCAGGAGTAAGCTTCCTACACAAGCATTTAAAGAAATTGTCACAGTGTAAAAAATTGAATCCCTGCCTTCGAAAATTTAGTGGAAATTAACCTAAGCATGGATAAATGTTTTCCCTAAGTGAATACTATTTTCCATAGTACGAGACCCAAGTGAATTTGGCATAGTTTTAAATCTTAAAGAATGGAAATGTGAAACACTAGACCAGTTGTTTGAGTAGTTGAAATCTTAAATAATGGAACTGCGAATTTGGCATAGGTTTGTTTGGGTCGCTGAAGACTTAGAACGGTTGATTTGAGGCGTGGGCTAGCTATGGAGCAAACCTCCTTCCATCGGACCGAGGAGGAGCAAAGTCAACGTTGACTTTGCTCCTCCTCTGTCAGATGGAGGGAGGTTTGCTCCATAGCTAGCTTATTCTTTGATTTGATTCTTGAGAACCTAACAAGTTTGGATGGGACTACTGGGATTTCAAAGCCCAGGGTTTGGGTCAAGAACCAAACCTAAAATTGGAAGCATTTTCCTGTGTTGAATTGGGAGGAGGTACTGCTCCGAGCAGATGTGGAAACCTGACAACATTGTTGTTTATTAACTACAAACCCGTTACTCAACTGTTCATTTTCTTCAATTCTTTTGATCCACAGGAGGAAGGATGAGAATGAAGGGATATAATCTTCCATGTCTAAACATGTGTGTTGTTTTTTATACTGACAACTATTTTGACCAATTGCCTGCACTAATTTGCAGGTCTAACGCTCTGTCTCCAAATGGGGTCGCGCTTTTAGAAATGAAATCATCTTTTACAGTTCCTCGGCATGTTCTTTCAAGCTGGAGAAACAACAACTCTTTCAATGTAGATCCTTATCACTGGGAAGGCGTTCACTACAGTAGCTTTGGAAGGCGTGTCATTTCAATTTCCCTTCCATATAGAGGGTTGTTCGACTAGGCTTGGAATTTGAAGTCCCAAGACTTATTTTTTAAATTTGAATTTATTTGACATGTAAGATTATTGGTTACACGTCAATGTCTACTTGTATGGGAAAATGAGAACCGTCAAATTGACCTTTGGTTTCCGTCATAAATTCTAGTACTTTGGCTCTTGGTATGACAGGGTTTTGACACTCTAGGAGAAATAATATGGTACCATAGTGTTGGATTTAATGCTTTGGAGTGTGGCCGTTGAGTTTGGTACCTATAAGTAGTACTAAGTAGGCTGCGAGTTTAAGACTCAACTCCGAAAAGTGTCACTCATTTAGAAGAGCAGTCCACTTGCAGAACCTCAAATCAATGAAAATAGCATTAACTATATGATCTATACAAAACAAATGTTAGTGCTCAAGAAGCATAACCCGGTGTGTACTGTGCGTGCGAAGATGGTGTTTAGAATAATCATCTTATATAACAATGCAAAGCAATTTGACATTCATAAATTTGCATAGAACGTAAACTGAAAAGGCATGAAAAATACAAAACCATCATCAAATTTCCTTTTGACGGACAGAGTAAATTTGAAATTCCAGGCCTCGATCATTCTAGTGCAACACTCAACTTAGGGCAACACACAATTACATGCTAGACGGCGGGAACAGACGCAGACTGGCGAGTCAGAACTCCAATAACTTTCCAACAGCACACGTGTCAAAAATTTATTGGTAAGAAAAAGGATAATGCGTCACATAGGTTGGTTTGGTAGAGGGACGACGAAATTGAAAATTGTGCCCTCAAACAAGACCTCGAAGAAAAAACGCCTTACGGCTTAATTATAGTGTGTAGAAGGTGGCTTTAATAATTTTGCATTATTATGGTGTTTAAAACATAATTAATGTTTTGTAATTGATGCTATAATTAATGACCAACCTAGGAGAAAACACCTATCTTTTCTCCTATCAACGTAAAAAAAACCTTGAATTTAGTTAAACTTATTTAATGTTATTTTGTAAACTTATTTAATGGCATTAATGTTATTGTGTAATGCTTAACCGATTTGTTATTATAGTGTGTAGAAGGTGGCTTTAATAATTTTGTATTATTATGGTGTTTGAAACATAATTAATGTTTTGTAATTGATGCTTTAATTAATTAAGGATGAGAGTGGGATAAAGTAGGATAATTAAAGGGCTTGCTATTAATGTTATACTTTTTTAAAAGTTGATAATTGTAAGGGATAACTCAATGATAAGGGATAAGGTCTTATATTAGAGTAATAGTTTGCATTGTTTTTTATTGGCTAAGAGTTTGTCTTTATTGGATTATAAGTCTACCTTTTATAGATTACCAGAGCACTTTTAAGATCATTTTTCCATCCATTTTTTCCTAAAATTTCAATGATAATAGCACAAACATAAAATTGTGTACACAATCACTTGACAATAGGCTTTTCCATCTTCGAAAAAAATGAATTCTATAATTAATAAATAAGGCTAAAGTCTAAATAAATGAATTATGTAAGTCATTACGATTATAATTAAGCTAACTTTGTATTAAATAGATATTAGATGTGCCTTATTTATGTACTATCCTAAGCGGTGTAGTGATCCTTATCTTGTGTAAACTTTAGTGAATCCGTATATTGATACTTATATTGCCTTTTAAGTTTGTTATTTTTTGGGATTTATTTGCCAAAATTGTAATTTTGATTAAAGAAATTGTGCAGTGTTAACATCTAATACTTACAATTTTATAAAAAATGATTTTGTTGATTTTCCTTCATGTTATTTTGAGCCAATAGAAAAGAGTCAACTTTAGCACGTTTGATTGAAATATTTTATCATGTTCCTATGAGAAAATATAGCGACAAGGTCTAGCATATTTAGGGTGTACTACATTTTATTTTTGACACTACTATTGTTGAGACTAGGGTATATTTTTGTATTTTTATTATATTTTAAATGCCATGTTCATGATTGCCAGTGTCCCTGCAAGTTTCACATCTATGATTTGATAAGGGGTTTCAGGAGGTGGTGGCAAGTTGACGTCTAAGGCCATTGATCGGTATTACTATAATATTGTTTGTTGTACATGTCCATTACTCATTGGCATGCATTGGTTCTCCTATCTTTGTGTTGGAATTGACTCCTCTCCTTTCAAAATGCCAAATTATTCCAAAGTAATGTCTTTCTATGCAATGCGAAAACTATATAAATATGTTCACAACAAATCCTTATAAATTCCACAAGACCTCCAACCTCTCTACAAGTAGAGTCACCTTTGTTCCTCACAAATGCGTACATCTTACCAAGAATGCATCCATCTGTAATTTTATTTATTAATGTTGTGATAGTTCACCAAAAATATCACCTTGCAATGTATTATTCTATGTTGGAATAGGCTCCTCCACTTTCCAATATCTAATTGTTTTGTGGTAATGTCATTCAATTCAAAATGGATACTCTAAACATCTGTTTGGTATAGATCCTTGCTAATTCTACAAAACCTTCAACCCCTTTACAAGAAGTGCCCCCATGCCTTTCATTACTCACCCAACACACTTCCATCTGAAATTTTTTCATAGTGCTTTTACAACTCACCAAGGATCACTAGTTTGCAGCTTATTGCTATTTAATTATGTTTATATCAAGATTTTATTCTCTACAAGCTCTATGTGCAATTTTTTAGGTTGTGTTAAATGTTGTTATAAACCACCCATGTTGCAAATAAGTTTTGTCATTGTTATGAAACTTAACCTCTTAAGTGATTTTAGAGAACTTGGGTAGAAATGTGGAGTGATATCTATGTGGATTCTTAACTTATTGACCTTTCTCTGGAAAAAAAACATAAAAGGTCAAATTCACATGTAAGAAAAAATATTTGGAGAAAAGGAAAATGGAGGGAAGAAAAATTAGGGAAAGAAATTGAGGGTTTTGCGTATAGTTCAAAGAAAATATGAATACAATGCCCTCTCCAGGTAAGGGTTCATTGTTTTTAATTTTTTTTTTCTTCCAATTTTTTGTCTTTGTTTCCAGGTCTAACTCCCTTGGGTACATCACATGCCACTACTCAGTAAATAGAAGGAAACGATATCATAGTCTCTAGGGTTTACCGTGTAAGTTAAATCAATTAGATGTTTCCTTCATTTTGAATATTTGTCCATGATAGCATAAGAGAAACTTGGTGTCTTAATTTTTCATAGATAGATGATTCCTTATTCATATTTTTGTTTTCCTGGTTTTATACATAATTCAACGATCTGTGATTGATTCCTGCTAAGTATTTTTTGGGAGTTATTTCAATAAATGCAATGGGTTCTAACAATAGATTCGCCATGCTGGTAAGATTTTTTTTCTTTAAAAATGCAAGGTGCCATGCTTGAGAGGATTCTTATTTTTTTTATTTCAGAAATGCAATGGGTATGATTCCAGGTTCAACAGGTATCTATTCCACAACAATCAATGGGCATTATTGCTATGATTCATCTCCTTTTTAACTGTATCATTTGAATTGGGAAAACCACAATCACTAGGTTCTTATACGATAGAACCTTGCCTCCTCCTTTTTTGATCTTTACCATTCAATGGGCTAGAACATGACAAAAATGAAACCCCAGATCGAGGTTTCCTCAAATCCTAATGAAAATATGAGCATATTGAATTTCCTTTGCAAGAAAGGAAGTTAAGAGGGAAGTGATATGATATTTTCAAGCTGAGATCTATTCAAAGATAGGGATATATTGTTGTTATCAGCGTCCCTACTTCATTAGAAGAGATCTCTCAAATTCGAGCAACAATTTAGTCAACCGGGTCGTATCCCTTGTTTTGAAGCATTCTCTCTCTTATGGGAAATAATGTGACCCATTATCAGCACGTTATTGGCTGTGGAGGGTCGTCTCTTCATATCTAGAGGTCGTAGAAGTTGTGGTACTGAATTGGAGGTTGTAGTCTTCTTGTTGGAGGTTGAATTGACCATATATAACAACGATCTCCCCTTTCTTGGATGTATGATCACTTATAGAGTTCATATCGGATCTATGGAGGTCATGTCAACCTTGACAACCATATATTAACCTGATAAGACATTGATCTATTGCTATTGTTGAGACTTGTTGAGCATATAAGAGATCTATTGGTTTTAGCAATGGTTCCTTATATGTTGGGAATATTCTTCTATTGTTGGGAAAAACCAGAAGATATGATATGAATTTAGGCCATTTGCTCCAATTCTGGATTCACAGGCACTATCTCAAGAAGTAGAAAGTAGAGAAATATCTATCCAAATTAGAATTATTGTTGGCACCTATTGAACATCCGACAAATTAAGAGGCAATAACTAATGAATATAAATTCATGCTTCACAAACTTGGATTAAGAATGAAGGCATTTTTATTATTGGATCAGTTTTAATTGGATTATAAAGGTAGGGATTGATTCATTTTAAACCAATAGATCTTGAGAGGTTAAACCATTAATAACACAACATGTCTATCATGATTTGTGCTTCAGGGAGGTGAAGACTCTTTGATGGTGTGGTGGAATATATGCATTTGCATTGGAAACACACCTAATTAGTGAAAATTATTTCAAAAGGAATTAGTTGTACACATATCAAAGACATTGAAAGAATGGGGGAATATTAGTGGCAGTTGAGAAAGTCCCCAAAGAATATGCTATAATTGTTTATCAAGGCATGAATCATTCACCCATGCTTGGGCATCAACTGAACTCAATGGGGTGCAACCACCATTCACATAAGTGTGCCTTCATAGAGAAACATGGAAATATGGAAGTGGGAACTGAGAGAATGGGAGGAGAGATGGGTCACGAACAGTAGAAGCACCCTATATGCATAAAAATACTCCATGAATATCTGAATGAGAGGTCAGGGTGACCTCTCCCATATCCAACTTGGATGAGAATCTCACTCTCTCAAAATTGTCTCACTAGCAAGGTAAGTGAGCACTCATTGTGCAATGGACAAGCTAATGCTCTCCAAAATTCCAAAGGAAAATTCACAAATGATAAAAATCCATTTCCATTCCTCATGACATATTTTTATAACGCTCCTAATTTCCTCCAAGGTCGAATTCACTCCCATAGGATTCCTCCATCTCATCCTTGATGTTTAGTAACCTCCATGCCACTTGGCCTTCTCCTCAACCTTTCATCTTCCTCCAAATTCAAATGGTTGCAACAGAGTCCCAAGTGCGGCCTCTTAGAGGTTTTTTTGAGCCTTAACATGTCAGATTGTCATAGGTCTACAATTAGGTCTAACTTGTCGTAGAATCTTCCATCATTGTTTTCATAAAATGCAGGGAATCTAGCTCCACATGGCACCTAGTTTCTTCCTAGAATCTTCCTCTTCTATGGGGAGTTACTCTTCCTCACCCATTCGAATCCTTGGGATCATGATATGTCATTTGAAAACTCTTCACCTTCCAATAACATTCCATCACTCATAATTTCGAACTTGGGGTTAATTCATGACATGTCTAAGGAAGAATCTAGCCACCCAAATCCTCCATGGACCTCCAAATGTCCTTATGAAGCAATGCCACTTTATTTTCTCCATATTTATTATTTGTATGACCCAAATTAATGTGTAAATGATAAACTAAGGTTCTCCTAGGTCCCATAGCTCCCTTATTGCCATATTCAATGCCTCCTCCCCCAACCTAGGGAACTAGTAGGTGGGTGAAACATTGTCAACTAGTAGACTTACTGGGATGGGTTCATGCACGGTTCATGACAAACTATTAAACCACATAGTAAAATCATATCTACAAGTGCTAACAAAATCAATTTTACAACACTAAAAAATTCGTATTTCCAATAAGAAAGTAAATAATTTTTACGACACCAATTAACTCAAATTTATGAAACCAATTTTAAACCATCTAAACCTATATAATATCAGATCCATAGCTGCCATATACGGCCATATGATACTCCTAAAAAACAGATCTATTGGCTGCCATAAAACATAAACAAAATAACATCTACCATATGCTATAACACATAACCAAATATGCTCTACGAGCTATCAATTTAACTTTACTAAATCATCCATATAACATAAGAATGAAATCAAATATGCAACATAAAATAACAGAGATAAACTCAACATCCATGGGAACATATGCAACAATAAAAAATAAAATAAAAATCCAAGTTGAATAAAACCTTTTCATATCAAACTTAGAATACAATTTATCTTTGGCATCCTTGATGATATCCTTGTTTATTCAAATCATCATCGTACAAGACAACATAGATATAATTATCATTGAGCTTGCTTGGAATACACAAAGTGATCATTTTTTCTTCTTGGTAGAGAAAGTCCCAATATATAAGTATCAATCTTTTGGTAACAAATTCTTTGTGTTTTTTTAACCTATACAAAAAAAAATTCAACTTGCAAACCAACTCCTCGTTTCCCTTCACTACAAAACCTTCTGGTTATTTAATGTAGATTTCCTCTTCAAGATCACCATGCAAAAACATTTTCTTCACATCCATATTCTCTACTTCAAGATCAAAATAAGTAGAAATAAACAAAATCAATCTAATAGAATTTAGTTTAGCAACAAGATAAAAAATCTCACCAAAATCAATTCCCTCCACTTAGGAATATCCCTTTGTTACTAGGAAAGATTTTGTACTTCTCCATCTTACATTTTGTTAGGAGATGAAGCCAATATCCAAATCTCCAATATTATTTTTTGTAGATCTCTTTACTAGGCCCATGTTTTTCTCATATGCATTGGGGGCACAAGAATTTTAAAGGGGATCCATCAAGCCCCATTTGGGGGCAGAGCCTCAAGGTGAAACTTTATAGACTATTCTAGTGTATTTTGGTTCCTTATGGAACCCTCATATGCATTTTATAAAAGGATAGTGACCACTTGAAATTGTAACATAAGAGATATAGAATAAAGCATTGTATTTTTTTTGCCAAATAATAATACAAGATCGAAGTTTTCATTGCCCAATGGTTTTAGCTGTGTAAAATAGGGTTTCCACATAAATCTTGTGTTCAATTGTTATTGTTGTTTGGATATGTTTTTCACATTTTTCTAACATGCTTTGCATTCAACTTATTCTTAAACACATATTTTATACCAATAGGTTTTCTTCCATCGAACAATTAAACTAGATCCCACATCTCATTTTTATCCATGGAATCCATTTCTTCAACCATTTCCTTCTTCCAAATTTTACTATCCTTTGAATATAATACCTCCCTAAGAATTCAAGGACCATCAATAGTAATAGATAGAGAAAAATTAGGTGGGATATACCTTTTTGGTTTCCTTATTTCATGAACTTATCTCCTCGAGGACAGAATATGATGTTCTTCATCTTCTGGTTCTTCTTTGTTGAAATTATTCATCCTCCAACTCAAAATCTATTGTCACTAGTTTTTTTTCCTTCGCTTGGAATTTCTATTTGTGGGGAAATTGAACCTCTCTAAAGACAACATCTTAATTGTAAACAATATTTTAAGTTACTCGGTTTCAAAGTTTATAACCTTTTATGCCGTCTTTATAAAAAATAAAGGTAATTTTTTCAACTTTATATCCATCTTGTTCATATATTCCTTTAAAACATGCACATAATCATCACAACCAAAAAATCTAAGATGTTTAAGAGAGGGATTTTTACTAGTCCATGCAGCATGTGGAGTTTTTCCAACTTGTGCTAATGTAGGTGATCGATTTACCAAGTAGCATGTAGTATGCAATGCCTCCTCCTATAATTCATGTCACATCTTTGCACCACTGAGAATCTTCATTTCCTTCTCCATCAACATCCTATCCATTGTTTCTGCGACTACCCTTTGTTAAGGTGTGTATGGAGTAGTCTTTTACCTTGATATTCCACAGTTCTTACAAAATTCCTTGAACTCATTTCCTCATAACTCTCCACCACTATATGTCCTCAACACCTTTATTTATATTCTATCTAATATTATACAGGAGATTTAAGCTCTGTAAATTTACCAAAAACATTAGAATTCTTATGGAATAAATAGACCAATATGCTCCCCATGAAATGATTAATGAATGAAACATAATACATAGATTTACCTAGTGATGGAATAGGAATAAGTCAAAAAACATCAATATGTATTAACTCCAATATTACTTTTTCTCTTGTTGCACTATATGATAATCTCACCCAATTTGTTTACAATATATACAATGTTGATACGAATTAAAATCTAATGAGCAATCAAGAATACCTTCAACAATACCTTCACCATGTAATACTTGAAGTCCCTTCTCTCCAATATGTCACAGTCTTTAATTTCATAGCATTTCTTCTATACAAGGACAATAGGGATCTTATATTCTACATTTTTATATTTAGGAACAATATATCTATGACACCCATCATTAAAAGTTCTTCCCAACAACTTGTACAAAGTTCCAATACGGATTTCCTTCATCAAAACCATTGCTACTTGAACCATCTTGCATGTGTTATTTTTAAAATATAGTATGCACAACTGCATCACCCATATTACTACAAATATGAGGTTTCTTGCTAGACCTGGAATGTAAAACACTTGATGAAGAGTTCTAATCATTCCATCTTTGAGTAGCATCTTGACCCGTCCATGTCTTATGAATTTGGTCGTCGAGACATCTCCTAGGAAAACATCACCTTCATTGTACTTTTCATATTTATAAACCACTCCTTCTGAGGAGTCATATGAAATGAAGCACCTGAGTCAATCGACCATGCATCATGATCTACATGTGTACCTATAGATGCCAAGTAAAAATCACCTCCTTCTTCTACAAAGGCTTCCATTTTTGTGGAAGGGGTATTATGAGATCCCTTAACTTTATCAACATTCTTAGATCTACAATATTTATTATAATATTCGATTTTACTACATTTCCAACATTTCTTTGTAAATTGTTATCGAGATTCAGATCTACCTTTAGACTTAGATATGCTCCCAGAAATGACTTATTTTTCCTCTCTTGGAGATGAGATCTCATAGATAAAACATCATTTTCACGCCCTCTATGTATTTTTTACCTCATTTCCTCTAATAAAAAGGATGTGACTACATCCTCAAATTTTAATGTGGATTGAGTGGTACTACCAATCACTATAACCAAATTATCCCAAGAGTCTGACAAAGAAAATAACAAAGTATACAATTATATTTTCCCTTCATATTAATATCAACAAAGACACGTTGACTCTCCAGAGTATGAAATACATTTAGAAGATTCATCGTGGATTCATGGTCCTCCATCCGAAGACGATACAATTGATTTCAAAGAAATACTTGTTGTGACCAGACACTTTGATTAATACAAATTTTCCCAACTTATCTCATCACTTCTTTGCATTGTCTTCTCCAAATATGTTTACAACATTGAATCAGAGAGGCAAAGTTGAATCGCACTTCTTTCTTTTCTTTATATTTTTCCCCAATCTTTTTTCAACACACCAATGGTTTTTGTACTTAGATCCACGACAATCCACTATTCACTATCTATAAGAAGATATTACATCTTCAAATTTCATAACTTGAAGATTTGGATATTAAAAATTATCTATTTATATTCTTGATCTAATCACCATTTTCTTTACACAAGATTCACTACACAAAGATCCCACTCCAACACGGGTTTTTTGAAGACTCAATACACCCTTATTCTTCACATGATGAGATAAACCTTAGCAACAAAGAAATCCACATGAATCCAATAAGATCACTCTAATACTAGATAGAGAGTTTGATAAACATGTGTAAAGAAAGCAATATCAAACAAAATCTAAAACACAAGAATTGACAATGGCTTACACACATAGTACACAAAGATTTACCCTAGAAACCCTTAACCAAGGAAAATATCCTAATTAAGAGTTTCTCCACTCTCTATCCCATTGTATTATCTTTTATGTTTACAATACAATATTATAGCATCCAAAATCCCAATCTATTAACATATATTAGATTACAACCCTAATATTGTAAACTATAATTAGTTTGCAATGGGTTGAAAACCCATTGGCGAAAAATCCCAACACAAACAAGAAAAAGGACCCAACGTCCTCTCCTTCCCCCATACCTTTATCCATTATGTTACACTTTAAGTTGACCCCCTTATTCTCCTCATTCCTTATCTCCACCCCTAGCTCAAGATGACCTCAACCCCTTGATTGGAGAAATGGCTCCTCGATTCACCTCCTCTTATCCCTCTTAATCCTCTTACTCTAAATCAAGCAAAACAACACACCTCTATAGAAATCAATCCAAAGAAAAAAACTGCCTCTCCCTCCTTCACATATCATTTTCGGAAGTCTCAAAATGATACAATCCATGTAGATATATAAAAAAAAGTTAAGAAGAATATATAATACTACTAAGGCAAGAATTCAAGTAGACATTGGGGTTCGACAAGGTAGGAAACAAACAATTACTAGGTAACTTATAGCAGTAGAAGAACCCAAGTAAGGTAAGGAATGATATCACTCTCCTTAAATAATAGAGGCTAGGGATCAACCCAAGAAATGGCATCCCTCCATAGAATTCTTAACATACAAAAACCCGGCATCAACCATGACATTTTAGTTTTCATGTAGGTACTCCCTTCATAAGATGTTTCTAGATTTATTGTTTCAATGTGTCAATACAAAAGACATATTAGGTCTTGAGGTAGCCCATAATAAATCATATCACCTCATAAGCAATATGAAATATCCTTGTTTCCTATTCATCACCCTCTTTTTGAATGTTGTTAGGGTCCTATTGCAACCTCCCTACTTCATGAACTTAGTTGTAGTTAGTAAATTAATGTATGATGGCATATTCTTTGAATAAGGGCCATTAAATAGTTAGTGGGAAGATACTTAATCTTAAAAAGTTCATCTTTATTAAATAATACCCACTAAGTGGTTGTTATCCATTAATTATAGGGCCACAAGTAGTTAGGGGTTTTGTTGTAAAAAGTTATTTCTAGATCTAGAAAGCTATGGAATGTTTTGTGAAGTGTTTTTATTGTATTTAGAGTTTTTTTAGTAAATATCCCCCTCAAAGAGGCTTGTGAAGATTGATCATTCTTTTGGATATCTTTAATATAAGGGTTATAATATGCATGCTTATTTTGATTTTCTCTTGTGTTTCCTTTTCCACATTTATTATCTTTGAATATTGTTCATGTTTTGTTATTTTTGTTGGTTAAGTATGTTACTAGTGTTACCAGAGCTCTTTCCTAAGGCATCATGCGCCAACATTTTGAATTATTTTTTAAAGCTACAAAAGTATTATGACATCTTTAAATAACAGAGGGATTTACTATTCAATGGGAAAAAATACGGTCAGGGAAGAATATTACATGAAATAAATACAATTAGCATTACTTCGTTCAACACCCTTGTAACCTGTGTTGGTACCCTTTCTATAGTACCACATCAAACAACACATTTATATGGATTTGTGTTCATGCACCCTTGGGAATAGCAAGATCCCCTTATGTGCACTTGAAACCAACTTTACATAAATCTGTCATTCAACTTGTGGCTATTGTACATTGAGAACATGCTTGGGGGGATCACTCTCTAATCAGTGGGAATCAAGTGATACAACTAAGGGTACGATATAGACTCCTTATCTAATACCTTGAGATTGTGTCAAGTACTATTGGAAACCTACAAATATATCATAGAGATATAGCAATTAACACTTCTTTGTCCTTAATACCCTACACACCCTCACCTTTATAGTACAGGACACAAAATTCCTACATAACTTGTGTACTATCAATAATTTGGATATTTTGTCAATGCAGTAATACTCAATGAGGAATAATAATCCTACAAGAGGACTCCAAAAAAATACAATCTAGGTCTTGAAAATACCTTTGGGAGAGACCTATCTCCAAAGCATCCTTATGAAACATTGATTGATGTGGCACCACTCTCACGTAAACATTTTTTAGTGGACCCAAACGTACAAATGTTGATGAGTCATGTGAAAAAATAATCATTGTGAGATGTTGATCACAGTTATACAACCTTCCTATAACATTTTTTGTGGACATAAGACTACATGATTTAAACTAGGACCTCAGAGATGAATAACTTCGTCACATCACTATTAACTTTAGTCAAATATATAAATCAATAGATAGCATAGTAAATGGAACAACTCCATGGCCTATGTGATGTACCTAGGCCAAAATTACAAAGGGAATAGGCACACTAGCTTAAAGAGGCAAGAAAGTCACTAAAAATTGACTTACGGGTAGGTAGGAGGATATGGAACTTAAGTAAGGGTTCTAGAACATGTCTCTAGTCTCTAGTATCACAAGGTTGATAGTAGGAATGTCTTTATAAAACTGTAGAGGTCTATTTGGGAAAGAGAAGCTCCGAAAATGGAAATTACTAGATCATGACTACGAAGAAAGTTGATTTCCAAGTCTCCCAAAACCACCAACCCACTGTTTTCCGGAAGGATGTATGGTCTGGTCCAATTTTGTCTTATCTACCTGTAGGTCCTTCATATTTTCATTTGTACACCCAAAAGTTAGTTTTCCAATTCGAAAGTGAAAACTAGTTAGATTTAACCCCACAAAGAGCATAGACAATTTTCAATGATGCACAAAAACACATAAACTCAGAGCCGGAACTCAAGATTTATTAATATGTTTCTATAGAGGGTAAAAATACACAAAATATTGTTTTCTTCAGCCACTAGATCCCAATGGCTCTTCTACAACAAGATTACTTCACTGGAACACCCAAAAATACATAGAAATCCCAACATCAACAAAATATGACTTATGATTTGCCACCACCACAACACACCAAGTACCAATACTGTCAAAATATGTAGAAAACGCAGTGAATGGATCTTAGTACTCCACTCCTCAATATAAATGTGAGTGTCCCATCTCCCTCATGGATAGCAAGGGGAACATCTCCCAAGCTGTAGAATTTTCTCAAGCAAACTCGCAATAATTTCAATATCAAAATTAACCAACCCCTGGAATTGTGCTATCTGTTGTTTATAAAGAATTAGAGGAGTCCAAAAACCATGAGAAAATACCATGGGAAATAGTAAACCATGTTTCCCCAAACCATCAACCAACTTCCAACTCCTTTGAACAGATCTAGTCAAAGATGCTTGGGTTTGACAATTTCTTAAATGAACCTCCACAAGTGTGTCCCCCCTAGAACACATACATATAAACAAGTATTATTTTGACCTCTTGGACTCAATATTCATCATTAAAACTCATAACCACCTCAAGGGAGGTTATATCTAAGTCCCAATGTAGAATTCCAACAACTTCCCTTAAATCATGGAATTGCGTTGTTTTATGGAAATAAGCCATATTTGGTCCAAACTTGAAGTGAGTGCCTATTTAACCTTTTGAACACTTAATAATAAATCATAAAACCCCTTGGGACCCTTTCACGCATATCTATAATCCCAATCCATAAGTGGACAAATTTGCGTGATATGAATTTTTACAATTTTTCACTAGGCAATTTTTATTATATTTTAATTAATCCACATATATAATTAATTTCCACTTGAACCCATGGGAACCTAATGGGTAAGTGGAGTGTATCCATATTCTGCTAGTAAGGGGACATGACAGTCCTCCCCTCCCAATAATTCTTGTCCTCAAACATCATCAAACCAAGATGTTTCAAAATGCCTTATCCTTCCAAAGTTGCATCCTCACTCAAGAGGCCCTTGGCATTGCACCAGATATTATTTGATGGTATTGTTCCTTAGATTCCTTTCTCTGACCTGAAATATTTCCTCTGGTATAATCTCCAAATTTCCCTCATCATCAATGGGAGTATATCGTTTGATTCCACAACCCTTTGTCCAATTTCCTTCTTAAGGCAAGACACATCGAACACATTATGTATCTTGCTTCATTCTGGTAACTCCAACTCATAAGCCACTTCACCCACCTTTATTGTCACCATGTAGGGTCCATATAACCTTTTATGCAACTTCTCAACCCCCTTTACCTTCAATGAATATTTCCTATAAGGATGCAACCTCAAAAACACCATATCTCCCACTTGGAAGGAATGCCCACCCAATGTTTTCCTGCATACAACTTGTACTGATTTTGGGAAACTTGCAAGTTTTCTTTGAGAAATCTAAGGATGGATTGACTCTATTGGAGCCAATCCTTTTCTTTCTGGGCCCTACAATCATGAAAAACCATATCTGCAAAAGTGGGAGCATCATATCCATACAAAGCCTTAAAAGGAGACATACTGATGGAGACATGGAATGTAGTATTGTAGCAAAATTATCCTAAGTGTAACCATGTGACCCAAAATCTTTGCTTCCATCCACTGTAACATAGCTTCTAAGGTAACCTTCCAGCCACTAATTCACCCTTTTTGTTTGTCGACCACTTTGAGAATGATAGCTTGTACTGATATCCAAACTAATTCCCACCAACTTGACCAATTCTTGCCAAAAGTTGTTTGTGAATTTGTTATCTCAGTCTCACAATGGACTTGGGAAACCCATGCAACTTGAAAATTTCATGATATAAGAGGGAAGCCACTTGTATTGCTGCAAATGTGGATGGTACAACAAATAAATGTGCATACTTAGTCAATATATCAACCACAACAAAAATGCAGTCCTTACCTTGAACCTTTGGAAAACCGGTGATGAAATACATTGATATGCTTTCCCATTTTTGTTTCGGAATGGGAAGGCACTGCAAAAAACCATCTGGGTGTGTGTGCTCCACCTTAATTTGTTGGAATTCCATACATCCTTTAACATGCCCCAACACATCACTCTTGAGGCCCTTCCATGAGAACCTCTCTCTCACCTTCCTATATGTCTTCATGAAACCTGGATGGCATGCTAAGGGAGAGTCATGGGCAGTCTCTAGGATCTTATTTTTCAGATTTGAGTTGGGAACTAAAAAGACTCTATCCTTATATTAGATGACATAATGGAGAACCTTGAGTGAATCATCATGTACCAACCCATCCAACACTTAACATGCAAATTTATCTTTGGAATATTCAGTCGCTAGTTGAGATTTCCAATGATTAGGAACATGCATCAAAGAGATAGTTGGCCTCCTAGAAAGTGCATCAACCGCCACATTGCTTTTACCCTTCTTATAATCAATATCAAAGTCATAGTATTGTATCCTACTTACCCATTTTTGCTTCATGTCATTGAGCTCCTTTTGTGACAAGAAGTGCTTCAAACTATTATGATATATCTTCACAAGGAATTTGCCACCCACTAGATATTGTCTAAACTTGGCCAAAGCATGCATGATGGCTAGAATCTCCTTATCATATATGCAATAGTTCCTCTCGTGTGGCTGCAACTTCTTGCTCTCATAAGTAATGGGGTGCTTATTTTGCATCAAAACAACCCCAATACCTTCTCTTGAAGCATCACACTCCAACACAAATGGTTGAGTGAAATATGGAAGTGCTAGAACCGGGAAACTACTCATGACTTCCTTCATTTGATTGAAGGATTTCTCAACTTCCTTGGACCAATTGAATACACCCTTCTTAGTGATATATGTCAATGGAGAAGTGAAGCTAGAGAAGCATTTAACAAACTTCTTGTAGTAAGTACAAATTCCAGTGAAACCCCTCAACTCAGTGAGATTCCTTAGGGCAAGCCAATCACGGATGGCCTTGATCTTTTCCATATGAACCTTGACTCCCTCTTGTCCAATCACATGTCCAAGATAGAGAGTCTCAGTCATTACAAACTCACATTTGGATAACTTGGCATAAAAGGATTTATTTGCTAGAATGGTTAGCACAATATCCAAATGGTGCATATGCTCTTCCCAAGAGTTGCTATAACTCAGAATATCATCAAAGAATACAAGAACAAACTTACGCAATTGATTACCAAACACGTTGCTCATGAAATATTGGAAAGTGGCTCATGCGTTAGTCAACCCAAAAGGCATTACTAAGAACTCAAAGTTCCCATAATGGCATCAGAAAGTTGTCTCGTGAATGTCCTCCTCATGCATCATGATTTGGTGGTAACCAGAGTGCATATCTATATTGGAGAAGTACTTTAATCCATGAAGTTTATCCACAAACTCATCAATCCTTGGAATAGTATATCTATTCTTTATAGTCTTCTTGTTGAGGGCTCTATAATCAATGCACATGCGCAAGGTTCCATCTTTCTTCTTCACTAGGACCATCAATGATGCAAATGGGCTTGAGCTCAATACAATGTGTCCCAAATCAAGCAACTCTTTGATGGATTTCTCTATCTCATCCTTGAACCTATTTGGATGCTTGTAGGGAAGGATCTTGATGGGTTGAGTACCCAACTCCAACTCAATCCAATGCACAACTCCCCTGTTAGGTGGTCTTCCATGTGGAATCTCTTCAAACACCCTCTCATGCTTGCGCAAGAGTCTCTAGATGTCCTCATGATCATGATTAATGTCTATGGTTGTGCCTTGGGAAGTTATAAGACACTCAACATCCCACTCAATGTCTCCATGCCTCATGATAGATATCTTGCTATGTGAAGAGACCACTTTATTTGGATAAGTATGCATTCCCTTCAAAGTCACTTGCTTCCCATTTGGACCATTGAACTTCATTTCAGGAACCTTGTAATTCATAGAATGCTCTGCAATAGAGAACAACCATTGAACCCCCAATACCATGTTGGTATTAGCCACATCAACCACATAGAAGTTATCAGTCAAGGTATAATCTCCTATGGTAACCTGCAACCTTAGAATCGACCTAGTACAATCCATGGAGTTATTACCTGGAACGATGACAGTGAAACCTTCAAAGGTTTTTGTGGGAAGCTTCCTTCTTTCTATCAACCAAAACTGTGACTCTTTTCCCTTGTACCACTCCTTTGAATTTAAGAGTGCAGTAGCGTGGGAATCCTCCCGTGAGGACTGCAATCTTGCCACCCTCGAGTGGTGTCTTCTCTTCTTCTATTGTCTCATAGCCTTCTTCCACTTCTTCTTCAACTTGTTCATCTTATTCACTTACATATTCAAATCCACCCATCGAGAGGACCTCAATGCAATAAGTCTTCCCTTTGGCACACTTGTGCCCTGGAACCCATGGATCCTGACAAGGTAAGCATAGATTTGTCCTCCTTAACTCATCTTTGTCCCTGAAAGTGCTATCCTTCCTTCGTGTTCCATCCATGGGACCCTTCTGAAAATATCTATGGTCCTTTGGTGCATATCTATAGTCCTTGAACCTTGTGGGAGCATTGGGTCTAGGAGTATATCTGAAGCTAGGCACTATACCTTGTAGATATCTAGTTCTACACATGGAATTCTGTAAAGTGGTGGGTCCACAAGATTTGAAAAACCCCTTCAATAGCTCTGTTAGTCCTTCCAATAACATATGCAACAACCTTTCTTGAGATACCTCACGCACCCTTACTGAGAGCTTCAAAAAATATTGAATGTATGCTTCGGGATGTTATATTTTTATCATTTAATCAATACGATCTAGGATCTTATCTGAGAGAATAACATGCACAACAATAATCACAAGAGACAAGAGACACAAAGATTTTTCCTCGGGGAAACCATAAAGGAGAAAACCCCGCAACTTTCTCAGAGATAGAATGAGCACCAATAGCAAAAGTAAAACACAAAAACACAAAGATGATCTTCGACAGTTGTTCTCTCTCTCACTTGTGTGAGCTCCTCCTCTCTCACGCATGCACTACAGTTGAGTGAGTGTGTGTTTCAAATAGAGAGTCTCACTCTCTATTTATACTAGTTTTCCACTTGACTTTTACTCTTACAGGGCCAACCTCACTAGGAGAGCCTAATAACCCTAATACTCCTCAAATGTGGGGACTATTGCCCCGACTTACAACGGAGGGTTAACCTCAACTCAATTGTGGGGACTATTGCCCCGACTTACAACATAGGGTTAACCTCAATGACTTTACATGACTTTATTATATTAATGACTCTCCCGACCGGAGGAACATCCAGGTACAATGAAATACAATATAAGATATAACAGTGAATACGTTTCAAAGTTACAAATACATCAACACTCCCTCTTAACTAGGAATGTATTCTCTTGACGCAGTTCATCAGCACAAGTCTTCATCATTGGATCATCATCAAAGTTGGATCATCATCATCATCACTGCTCCCGCTATCTCGAGCAAATGGTGCTATCTCTCAATTCTACTCGTCATAGGAAGTTCTATAGAGCCAACCCTTTTTCGTGTTGGTTGTAGGTCTCGACACTTATATCCGACCATGGGAGGCCTAGCCTGCCACCATGTCAAAAAGACCAGCGCTTACATCTGACCATGGGAGGCTCAACCTGCCACCTTGTCAGAAAGGCTCAGCACTTACATCCGACTATGGGAGGCCCAACCTGCCACCATGTCGAAAAGGCTCTGCCTTACATCCGATCATGGGAGGCCCAGCCTACCACCATGTCAGAAAGGCTCTGCACTTACATCCGACCATGGGAGGCCCAGCCTGCCACCATGTCGGAAAGGCTCTACACTTACATCTGACCATGGGAGGAACCAATCCATCCACCATGTCAGAAAGGCACAACACTTATATCTAACCATGGGAGGAACCAATCCTACCACCATGTCAGAAGGGCACACCACTTACATCTAACCATGGGAGGAACCAATCCTACCACCATGTCAGAAGGGCTCACGGACTCATCACTTCCCTTTGGAGGGAACCTCGATCTGGAGAACACCAAGCTTCTCCCTAAATTACTCAAACTTCACTCTCGCCATTTCTAGCATAGAATCACATCAGGGCTGATTACGTCCAAGGATAACCTGCGAACTTTGCTAGGACTTATTACATCCGAGGACAACCTACAGGAATGTTTACGTCTAAGCAACCTATGAGCTTCACTAGGATTTTATGCTCAGACAACCCGTCTCATCGGCTATGCTAGAACTCCCTCTTTCAAGAGATCTCGATCTGGATCACAAACTAGAGCTTCAATGCTCCTCTCTGCACCATATCCCTGATATAGTGATATTTGATCTCGATATGCTTCAACTTGTCATGGAACACCGGGTTCTACGACAACTTCACACAACTCTAGTTGTCGCAATATATGCAAGTAGCATCCAACTAGAGACCAAACAAATCAGATAGTAGCTTCCTCAGCCACCCTGCCTCACAACTAGCCGAACAAGCTGCAACATACTTTGCTTCGGCTGTACTCAGTGCCACGCAGGATTGCTTCCTGCTAAACCAAGAGATCACACCTGATCCCATACTGAAGCAGCACCCCGAAGTGCTCTTCCTATCAATGGCACTGCCCAATCCAAATCCACATAACCCTCCAGGTTAATATTCTGAACCGCTTCATACTTGAGCCCATAATCAACTGTACCCTTCATGTACCTTAGAATATGCTTAGTAGCAATCAGGTGAACATGTCTCGGATCCATCAGGAACTGGCTCAATGTGTTCACAGCAAAGCAAATATATGGTCTTGTATTCGTTAGGTACATCAATGACCCAATCATCTGACGATACATTGTGGCATCAACCGACTCTGACGAAGCATCACTCAATAGCTTCATGTTCGATGCCATAGGTGTGGTCATGTCCTTGCAGTCCATCATCCCGGACCTCTTCAGGATCTCTATTGCATACTTCCCTTGTCCCAGGGAGATTCCATCCGCATTCTTCCACACCTCCATGCCTAGAAAGTAGTGGGTCATATCTAATTCCTTCATCTCGAACTCGGCAGCAAGTATCCTTCTTGCAACTTTAATGAGTTCCTCTTTTCTTTCAGGATCAAGTCATCGACATATATGTTATCAACCCAAATGGCACTTCTCCGTCCGAGTGCCGACATTCCCTATGTTGGCGCATAAAAGAACATTTATGGATTGAAGGTTGCCTAAAACACTATAGATGGGCATGTTATGAAATACATTCATTATCCATCCAGCTTGCTATTTTTACCTTTGAATATGTCAATTGTTGTACGCGCCTTTTCCTATATGCAGCCTGCGTACATACGCGACTTTTCCTACAGCATGTCGCATACTGTACGCGAGTATTTGTAATTGCAACCCGCGTACAGATTTGTACGCAGGTTGCCCTTAGAGAAACTCGCGTGTCATACGCGGGTTGCCAGTATCAATACCTACGTACGCATTCCTTTGACATTAAAAATAATAAATCGCGATTATTTGAGATTTGTTAAGCCCTTAACTATAACCATCTTAACTGTCTCAACCTCCTCAACCCTCGAAACTGCCTTATTTCACTGAGTATAAATAAAGGCCTTGGGGAGGGTATTAATCAATGATACTTGGAGAGCAAAGTTATGTTGGTGGTGTATATTCAGAAGTCTTTGGAGCAGCGGAACTCAGAATCCTCTGGTTGCAGAGGAGTCCTTGTCTCAGGCATTGGGTTGTAATCTTAACTCATTCACTATTGTTAATAAAGAGAATCCTTATTCCAAATGTGTTTTGAATGTCTTTCATGTATTATGGTTTGATGAATATTTATGATTAAGCACTCTATATCTTGTTTATCTAACCTTCCCTATATACATGTATAAGCTTGCACTTGGAGGATTTGCTCTTTATAGGTGAAGGAGAAACATCCCTAAAAGCTTTGGAGGAGAAGCAGAGCGAAAGAGGACAAAGCTAGGATCAACCGTCGTGAATCGGGTGAGTCTATCCTATCTTCTTGTTTCCTTTTCTGTACTTTAAAGTTGATTGCCTGCAAGTCTTAAGAGTATGTTGGTAACCCCAGACCTTCAGTTATAAGGTGTTTATTAATGTACAACAATATAACAGGAGAATCACTGGTCTTTTTCCTTCAACCTTGAAGTAAAGGTTGGAATCCGCTTTACTCTCAGTAAAGCCTAGAGCCATCAGTAAGCTGTCCATCCCGTCGTATCATGTCGAACCTCGGGATCTTCTGTAGTCACTGCCTCTGAAGTGGAGCATCATTCTCCCTCTGCCTTTCGTACTCTATGTATTGAAACATTCTGTACTGGAGTGACAAGCAGCTTCCTCTGCTACTAATATTCTATGTATCCATCTAGGGTCACTGGATACCAAGATCCTCTATCTTGAACCTATTCAAAAGTTCTTCTTACACCCATCTGTGAGCTTGTCATCCTCTATATGATTTCATTTTCAACCTTGTAGCAAAGGTTAATATCTTCATCACTCTAGGTGATCTTCAAGCTCCTCATGTATGTGTTATCCCATGGGTTCCTTCTGAGCTTGTACAAGGCCTTCTTTAATTTGCACACATGAGTCTACCTGTCATGTGTCTCAAATCCCAGTGGCTGCAAATGACTCTTCGTAGTCTATGCCTTCTTTCTGTGAGAAGCCTTGTGCTACGAAAATTTCCTTGTATCCCACGATGTTTCCATCTACTGCATGCTGGATCTTGTAGATCCATATGGAAGATAATACGAACTTCTCTTCAGGTGTCGATACTGCATCCTAGACATCATTCTTCTTGAACTGGTGCACTCCTTCCCTTTCTTCTTCGTTATTTCTTCATAGCTGGAAGATTCTGCATCAATGATGTTTCTCAACAGTGTCACATAATTGCATTATGTCTAAGACCTCTTCTTTCTTTGAAAGTATCGTCATATTATTATTCATCTTGGATTATTAGAGTCAATCTTGAACTGTCGTTACTTGTTCTTTGGAACAAGTCTCATCCTTCTTTTCTTGTAGGCGATTATACACTATCTTTCCTACAAGTCAAATGCACCAGTTGTATGGTTAGAAACATTTCATAAGGCATATTCATAATGGCAAATTCTTTATATGATAAAGATATAATCATGCAACTATTTTAGCCAATACAACATTCATCTATATCTTACGGAAACTTTCTAGATGCCTTCCATCTCTACCATGGCATCATTGAGATTGTGCACTAATCCAATATGTCGGCAAAGAGGTTTCATTCTAGATAAGTAGCAATGGAGAGTTGTATAACACCATGGGCTACTTACCCATCACATGCATATTAGTAGTATACTGTCATTACTACAAACATTCTATCATGCATAGCACATCAACTGAATATAAACAAATGCATAACCAAATAATATCATGAAATGGCATTGAATACTTCTTTATTTGTTTCGTGGGTAGACTCCTTCTTAATCCTTCTGCTTCATCATCTTCTTCATTCATGACATCATCATTTCTTATCCAAATGCTAAGATGGATAAGAGGTTCTTCAAGAATTGAATCCTTCATATCCCTCATCGCTTGAGGGATCGTCTTTGAATCATGAGAGCTAGATCTTCGGTTGCTCCCATATTCTTTTCTCTTATTATGAGTTGAGATTTTTCTTGTGTGTGCTCTTCCCAGAGTCTGCTGAAGGTAATCACTTCTTTCTGGCACACATTCCTCGAACGAATGAATCCCATGATCCTGGGAGGCCATTCAAGGTGGTTATAACAATATCTTATTCTTCTTCGATTGCTTCGTCATAGCATCGAATGCTTCCTTTTGGTGTCTTCAAGGATGACACATGAGGGATGAGATGATCTTTAATAGAATCTGCAATGATTCTCTTGGCTCTATCCTTAGCCTCATCTCCCTCTGGCTCCTAGACCTTTCTTACTGAAATACTGATCCAAGTCAATTTCTTCAAGGATCATAGAGACTTATACTTCCATACTTGGAAGTTGTCAGCTTCACCACGCTTGTCATCAAGATAGTGTGATAGGTCATTTTGAAATGAGAACCTCAAATGTAAATAGCAAAAGATTAGATCTTACCGATTTGAGGTGTTCGTCCTGGTTCCGGATCTGGCTAATCTAAGGTTTGTTAGTGAAACCCTAATTTTCAAAACCTGGAATCTTTTAGATCTTATTGGATAGAAAGATGCGCCTACTCAAGGCGAGCTGAGTAGCATACTCATTTTCCCAAAAATGTGATCAAAACTGCAAAATATCTGATGCCCTAGTTTTCTTCAATTTCTTCTGCATAATTTCATGATATTGTTTCTGCAATATATCCGAAAGTACTACTCCTATGTGTCTGAAACTTCGCACTAAGGTAGCCTCGTTTGTCCTCTTTCCAACACTACAGGTTTGAGAATAATTGGTTTCACCAATTGGGACTTATGAGAGTTTTCCCAAGGTCACTTATTTCAGGACTGTTCAGCATAGCGAACTTGTACAAACTACCATGTGTCACTGTTTCACCTTCAGGGTCTGAAACTTTTACCACAAAAAGTAAAGTCTGTGCCCTATCTGGAACATCTTGATAAATTTCATTTGGACCTTCGTAGACCGAGATATAGCAATTTTCCCTAGGTGTCATGTTTAGGGATGAATCCTGGAGGAGGCTGAAACCCTGATTTGGAGGTATCATATCTCCTAGAATATAGTGAATCTGAGGCTGAAACTTTTACACGGGGTACATCAAGAATTTATCTTCGTCCTGTAAAAGTTTCGGCTCCTGATACTTCTCCAATCTCAATATATAGAGAATGTACCAAAATGACTAGTTTTAGTCTTTTAGGGTTTTCTGGTCCGGGGTCAAATTAGGGCTTAACTTTCTCGGAGTTTTACCCAACCAAAAATTTCAATCTTGGTCTCTAAATTTCGATTTTGAGGAGGAGAGGAATCCTATGCTAGGCTCACTCAAAAATTCCTCTTTTGTGAAAAGCCCTAATTTCTCGTAGCAGTGACAGGTTAAAAACGGAAAATGCTTGGAATCAAATTCTGCTTCGACAAAAAGATGCTCCCTTCAATGGAGAGTTAGCCTAACCTCCTTTTGCTGATGATTTGTGGAGAGAGACCCAAAAAATAAGAAGCCCTAGATTTTGCAGCTGCACAATGTCTTCTTCTCAGGTTAGCTCTGATACCATGTTAGATTTTTATCATTTAATCAATATGATCTAGGATCTTATTTGAGAGAATAACATGCACATCAATAATCATAAGAGACAAGAGACACAAAGAGTTTTCCTCGGGAACACCATAAAGGAGAAAACCCGCAACTTCCTCAGAGATAGAATGAGCACAAATATCAAAAGTAAAACCCAAAAACACAAAGATGATCTCCAACAATTGTTCTCTCTCTTACTTGTGCGAGCTCCTCCTCTCTCACTGATGCGCTACAGTTGAGTGAGTGTGTGTTTCAAATAGAGAGTCTCGGTCTCTATTTATACTAGTTTTCCACTTGACTTTTACTCTTACAGGGCCGACCTCACTAGGAGAGTCTAATAACCCTAATACCCCTCAACTCTGGGGGACTATTGCCCCGACTTACAACGAAGGGTTAACCTCAACTCAATTGTGGGGACTATTGCCCCGACTTACAACGAAGGGTTAACCTCAACTCAATTGTGGGGACTATTGCCCCAACTTACAACGGAGGGTTAACCTCAATGACTTTGCATGACTTTATTATATTAATGACTCTCCCGATCGGAGGAATATCGAGGTACAATGAAATACAATATAAGATATACAAGTGAATACATTCCGAAGTTACAAATACATCAACACGGGAGACCCATTTTGCTTGAGTTGTGTAAGCTCCCAAAAAAACTTGCGGGGATTCCCCTTTCAAACCTCTCAAAGAATATACTGATGAACTCCTGAAATGTTGTCACATGCCTATGGCCCAAAGTGAACTTGTCATGATGCCACTAATTATGTGTGTCTCCCACTAGGTGGAGGAAAACCTTCTTGAGTTGATCTCCTGGTGCCAAGGGATTCAACTCAAAGAAAGTCTCAAGATTTTCGATCCATTCATTGGAATCCATACTTGGGGATCCATCAAAGTCCGGAATTGTGATATTATTCAGTGCATTTTGTAGCTCCTGATTTGGGGTTGGTCCCCTATAGCCTTCTCTTTGTCCTCTTGGATCATCATGATACTCTCTGAAGCCTCCATATTCACCTCTACCTTCACCACCTGAATTAGGAAATAAACCATTGAAAGGTTCATCCAATGGAGCTTCAGGTTCTTCTCTGTAATCATATGGTCTATTGTGAGGCCTTGTTCTTGAGAAAAGATTCTCACCATAAGGTCTCTTCCCTTCAAGATGGGGACTATGGTTCTTCCCCTCTTGAATTTGGGATCCCATTTGCGCTATGGCTTGTGTAATTTGTTGGGTCATAGATGCAATGGAATTTCATAAATCCCCAACCTGTCGTGACATGGTATGCAAATCAGACCTCATTTAATTCTGATTCCATACCATACTTGGAGCCTCTTCTTCTACTTGGATCTTCGCTTCAATGGAATCTCGGTCTTCCTGCCTTTCTGGAGTTGGTTTCCTAGGATTGTACCTCCCAGGAGGTTGTCTTCTCTTTGGACTCGTGAATGGATGCCACACAGGGATACAAGAAATTGATTTGATACCACTGTGATGTCCCTAGGCGAAAATTACTAAGGGAATAGGAACACTAGCTTAAAGAGGCAAGATAGACACTAAAATTTGACTTCTAGGTAGGTAGGAGGATCTGGAAATTAAGCAAGGGTTCTAGAACAGGTGTTTGGTCTATGGTGCCATAGGGTCAAAAATAGGAATGTTTGCAAAAAACGACAGAGCTTTATTTATGAAAGAGAAGCTCCATAAATGAAAATTACTAGATCGAGATTGTAGAGGAAGGTGTTTTCCAAGTCTCCCAAAACCACCCTTAAGGCACACTATTTTTCATAGGGAGGGTATGTCTGGTCCAATTTTGTCTTATCTACCTGTAGGTACCTTCATATTTGCATTTAGACACCCAAAAGTTAGTTTTCCAATTCGAAATTTAAAACTAGTCATAGTTAACCCCACAAAGAGCATAGCGGCAATTTTTAATGATGCACAAAGGCACATAAAATCTGAACCATAACTAAAGATTTATTATTATATTGTTGTAGAGGTTCAAAATACACTAGAGAGTGTTTTCTTCATCCAATGGATCCCAATGGCTCTTCTACAACAAGATTGATTCAATAGAACACTAAAAAATACATAGAAATCTCGACATCAACAAAATGTGACATGATTTGCCACCACCAAAACACACCAGGTACCACTACTATCAAAATATTTAGAAAACACAGTGAATGGAACTGAGTAATCCACTCCTCAATAGAAAGGTGAGGGGGGCATCTCCCTCATGGATATCAAGGGGAACATCTCCCAAGCTGTAGAATTTGATCAAGGAAACTCACAATAATTTCAATATCAAAATTAGCCAACCCTTGGAAGTGTGCTAGCTGTTGTTTATAAAGAATAAGAGGACCCCCAAAACCATGAGAAAATACCATGGGCAAGACGAAACCATGTTTATCTAAACCATCAACCAACTTCCAACTCCTTTGAACAAATCTAGTCAAAGATGCCTGGGTTTTGCAATTTCTTCAATAAACCTCCACAAGTGTTTCCCCCCTGGAACACCTACAGCTCCACAAGGATGATTTCTACCTCTTGGACTTAATATTCATTATTAAAACTCATAACCACCTCAAGGGAGGTTAGATCTAAGTCCCAATGTAGAATTCCAACAACTTCCCTTAAATCATGAAATTTCCCTGTTTTATGGAAATGGGCCAAATTTGGGACCCTTTCACACATATCTATAATCCCAATGCATAAGTGGACTATATTTCCTAGGTAATTTTTGCAATTTTTCACTAGGCAATTTTTATTATTATTTTAATTAATCCTCGGATATAATTAATTCCCACTTGAACCCATGGGAACCTAATGGGTAAGTGGAGTGTATCCATATGTTGCTAGGAAGGGGACATGGCATAAAACTACATGGTTTAAAATAGGACCTCACTGATGGACAACTTTGTCACATCACTAGAAACTTCAGTCAAATATATCAATCAACAGGTTGCAGAGTAAATGGACCAACTCTATGGCCTTCACCTTAGTTTGAATAATATTTTGCAGTTCCTACCCAAACTAGAAGGGATGTTGGAGCATAAAGTTGATCCCTCCCAAGAAGAAACCTCATTAGATAAGGAAACTTGATATAGAACAACCTTTCTAGATAATAATACACAGCGTTGCCTTCTTAAGGTGGATATGAATAGGTTTGATGGGATTGACACCATGGGTTGGGTTACCCAAATTGAACATTATTTCTCCCTCCATGGAATTACTAATGACATGATGAAACTTTGGGTGGGGGTATTATACCTAGATCAGGAATGATGGAAATGGTGGAAATGACATAAGAAATACTATGGAGGTTACATTATTTGGAACTAGTTTGTGAAAGTCGTCTATGCTCATTTTGAAAGAGATCCTCACTATTTTGTTAGGCTGACCAAGTTGCATTAAACCAACATAGTTGAAGACTTTACAAATCTATTTAAGGTATTTGGTGATCCACATAGAACGTCTGATTGATTATGTTTGTAAAGAATGCTTCATCATTGGTTTCAAAGAGGAAATTAGAGCACAAGCCATGATGTGGCACCCAATGGTTTGAGGCCTCTTAATGAGCTCTTGAAGCACAAATGGTGGTAAATGACAAAGCCAAATTACCCTCTTTTCCTTCTTTCCCTTACCCTCGTATGGTGTCTACTACCAACTTGCCCCATCTTATCCCTTAAGGATCCACAAGTTAGCTCATGAAGAAATGCTTGAGTTCCCCAATGCTCTAGCTTTTCTATAATTGTGATGAGAATATTTTCAAAGGGAATAAATGCAATGAACATAAATTTGATGTGTCCCAACTTGACCACCGAGAGGACATTATTGAGGAATCCTCTCCCAAGAAGGAACTTGAGGACATAACACCTCCTCCTCATGATAACCCAATTATGGGACCACCTCAGGAGGAACCCTTGATTTCACTTCATGTTTTATTAAGGATACCATCTCCTCAAACCTTGAAGTTGATTGGATACATTAAAAACAAAAAGGGGTTTGTTTTAATTGACAGTGGAAATACCCATAATTATATTCATAAGTGAGTGGTAGACGAAACACATTGTTATGTCCATGTAGTGTAATTTTAAAATTATGACAATCGATGGAGGCATGGTGAAGTGTGTTGGAAAATGTGAGAAGGTGGAACTTCAACTCGAGGAATATCAACTAAAATCCAACATGTTTGCTATTAAAATCAACAATTGTGATGTAGAACTTGGAGGAAAATGGTTATGAACATTGTTCCAAGTTAACCATGGACTTCTAGAAATTGTACATGAGCTTTACTAAAGATGGAAAAAAACATACCCTTAAGGGGCTCAAGTCTGACTCCTATAAAATTATCAACTCTCGGTGTATGGAGAAACTATTGAAAAAAGGCCACTCTACACTATTTCCCAATTCGCCATACAAGTAAAGGAAAACCTCAAACAAGAAGTTGATCTTGATCTATAGTTGGTCCTCACTAAACATCACCATGTATTTGAAACTCCATGTTGCTTACCTTAGTCATGTGGCAAATATGGCCATTGTATTCCTTTGATTCAAGGTAATCAACCACCTAATGTCCATCCATATAGGCACCATTTTTCCCAGTTGAATGAAATTGAAAAGATAATTTAGGAACAATGGTGGAACGAAGTCATTTGTATGAGCCCTTACTTCTCACTTGTGGTCATGGTATTACAAAAAGAAGGCATGTGACATATATGTCTTGATTTTTGTGCTCTCAAAATGCTAACCACTAAAGACAAATTTCATATTCTCGTTATTAGTGATCTCTTGAATGAGCTTCATGGTGCCAAGTTCTTCACTAAACTAGATCTTCATTCGAGATACCACCAAATACAAATGGAGGTGAGCATACCTATGACAAACTTCTACACACATGAAGGGCATTATGAGTTTTTAGTGATGCCCTTTGTGTTTTCCAATCCTTCGTCCACCTATTAAAGCTTCATGAACAAGATTTTTTGGCTGAGCAATTTTCTACATGTATCTTTGATGATATTTCAATCTATAGAAAAACCTAGAAAGCGCATGTTGATAATGTCCTCCAACTCTAAAACCACCAGTTGTTCCTTGAGTGTTACAAATGTGTTTTTGGCACTTCAGAGGTTGAATACGTGGGTCACATTGTCAAATGGGATGGGGTGCTAGTGGATCCCAATAAAATTAAGACCATGCAGGATTGACCATGGCCCAAAACCATGAAAATCATACACTAGTCATAATGACTTATGGGCTACTTCAAGAAATTTCTAGAATCATGGGAGAATTGTCGCACCCTTAACCACCCCGCTTAAAAATAATACCTTTATTTGAAACGAAGTTGTAGATCAAGTTTTTTCCATCCTTAAAAGAATCCATGTGTACTACAACTTTCCTAGTCATGTTTGATTTCACTAAAACTTTTGTCTTAGAATGTGATATTTTAGGCTAAGGCTTTGGAGCTATACTGATGCAAGAAGAGCACCCGTTGGCTTTCACTAGTAAATAGTTGTGTGACAAATATTTGGGTAAGTCTACCTAATATAAAGAGATGATTGTCATCCTCTGTGTCGTCGATACTTGGTGACCATACCTCATTGGGAGGCATTTCCATATAAAGATATATCATCAAGCTAAACGTATGTATTAGATCAGAGGTTGTGATTACCATAGAAACATAAGTGGGTGACACGGATATTTACTATTTATATTTGTAACGTTGCCTCTCCCTTAAGGGTAGCTTTGTCCTCACAGCTCATGTGCTGATGTCTTCCTTTATTATGGCTCTGTGTCGAACTGATGACTTGAGACATGCAATTTTGATTATGACCACTGGTTCATTTTGTTTCTTTTGTTTTGGGATCCGCATTAGCATGTACTAGGTAAAGTTTCGTTTATGCTTTTGCTGCTTGCATGGTTGTAACTTTTAACTATTTTTGTGGTTAATTGAACTGGCTTGACTGACTGTAACTATGTGGAAATTCTAATAGCCAAGACTCTCATACCATGTGAAAATTCTAAGGCCTTAATAGCATAAATAATTTTATAAACTAGCATAAAGAATTTTATAAACAAACTAAAGATCTAGGCAAACAATTAACCTCACAAAGAATTGAAGAGATATAGCATAAAGATATCCCTTCGAACAGAAATTTGTGTATTTTATAGGATCAATACGTTCATGATATCCCCCTGAGTTCCAATTCCTAGACTAAGGGGAGTGACATCTAGAAGTATGAGGTTTGTTGTGTGATCCCCATTCAACACCGCAGACTGCACAGCAGCCCCATAAGCCACAGCTTCATCAGGATGGATGGCCTTACACAACTCTTTACGGCCTTCAAAGAAATCTTTAAGCAGCTCCTGCACTTTGGGTATTCGCGTAGAACCTCCCACCAACACAATTTTGTCAATCTGGGATTTGCTCATTCCAGCATCCTCTATGCACTTCTTCACAAGTTCAATGCATTTTTCAAACAGATCAATATTCATCTGCTCAAACTTAGCTCTCCTGATTTTTGAATGAGGGTCTTGGTTTTCTTGAAGACAGGGTACCTCCACGATGGCCTCCACACAGGAAGACAGCTCTCTCTTGGCCCTCTCGCATTCACTGCGAAGTCTCCTAAGCGCTCTTGCATTTGAGGATATGTTGATTCTGTATTTTCTTTGAAATTCCTGCACAAAATGGCTGACCAATCTATTGTCAAAATCCTCACTTGCCAGATGGTTATCTCCTCCGACTGCCTTGACCTCGATTTTGTGCTTCTTAATATTAAGCACAGCAACATCGAATGTCCCTCCGCCCAAATCGTAGATGAGGATGTTCTTCTCTTCTTCCGATGAAAAAGCTTTGGACCTGTCAAACCCATATGCAATTGCAGCAACAGTCGGTTCGTTCAGTGTTTGTAACACATCAAGACCTGCTATGGTCCCGGCAGTTTTCGTTATAGTAAGCAGGAACGGTAATGACAGCTTTGTTTACCTGACAACCGAGGTATTGTTGGGCGATTTCTTTCATCTGAAGCAACACCATAGACCATATTTCCTCAGCCTCAAAGATTTTATGTTCTCCATTAAATGTTACTTGGACCAGAGGTTTGTCGTTGGGTCCGCACACAATAGAAAAAAGCATCGAAAAAGCGCCTCCCAATCAACCTCTTGACATCAAAAACGGTGTTTGCAGGGTTGGAGGCAACTTGATTCTTGGCACGCAGTCCGATAAGGCGTTCGTTGTGTGTGGATGCAACCACGGAAGTAGTAGTCCGATTTCCATGTTCGTTTACAGTGATATCAACTCTGTCATGATCACCACGCCAAATAGCCACACAGCTGTAAGTGGTTCCGAGATCGATGCCGATGGCCTTGCCACCGTCGTGATGAGAAGAAGCCATGGCTGGATGGAAACAATTAATCAGGGAGAAGGACCTGCAGACCCCGAAAAGCGAAAATCAGAGCGAGGAATTGGTACATCGTGAGAAGGAGTTTGACGGCGATTTATAAGAAGGGAGAGAGGTCAACCCCTGGAGAAACCTTGAGGAGCATATTGATTGTAGTCATTGCTTTTCCAAACTATATTGATGAGGAAACAAACAATTCCTCGGTGGTATTGATCCTCGTGATAGAACTCAAGGGGACTCTTCACAAATGCAATCAAACAGGTAACTGGGTGTCCAGATGGTCTCCCAATTGAATTTTGCAGAGGCTTACTCAATCAAGATCTACCCTTGATAGTCAAGCAATCAAGTAATGAAAAAAGGTTTTCTTAGAACATTCGACTCCACCCCTCTTGCGATACTATCGCAAAGGTAAACAATCCCTCCTTTTTTTTTATGACTTTTGTCTCTCCCTCTACAACAGCATTTACACAAATATTTCTAACATCATAGCCATCTAACTCAAACCTACTCTCCCAATGCATATCTCAAGGTAACAAACGGGTTTCCTCAATGGGTGTGATATCCAAGATGTCCTAAGTATTTCCTAGGAGGTTCTACACTTGGTCAAACTTCATCAAAAGTGAACCTTTATAGCAAAAATTGACCTCTCTAGAGCTTTTGATAAATCTAGTTGTCTTTAGTGGCATTTGATTCTTATTCAACATGGATTTTCTAGACCTTGCATTCAATGGATAGAATGCTTACATCTCCACAACCTCTCTTCGCCAAAAGATGTCATATTTTTTCTTTCTTTTTTCAATAATCATTAAAGGTCTCAACAAACTTATCAAAGAATAACACCTCAAAAATATAAATGCTGTCGAGCCAGCCAAACAGATCCATATTACCCACTTATTGTTTGTAGATGGTCTACTTCTCTTTAGAAATGGATCCACCCAAGAAGCCAACGTATATGCCAAACTCTTCAAGCTTTTCTATTTAGCAACCTACATGAAAATTAATAAATCAAAATTTTCCATCCATTTCAATCATGTCCCTCTGACTCACTTTAGCATCATTCTCAAGCTGCTTCCTTTCTCCCTAGAAGATTTCCAAGTTGTTTTTTTTAACAGAAACGGATAAAAATTTTAATTGATTAAAGAGGTTGTAGCCCAGCTAAGCTTACAAAGGGGGGAGTTCAGAAAAAAGAGGGCTGATGACCTCTAACAGTACTGTCAGCCTTCTTATGAATACTTTGGGAGAAAGATCCCACTTGCTTCTGGGGCTTTTTCGAGAAAAAAACAATTGCTTGCAAGAGTAAACTCACACGAACTAAGAGCAGAGAAGAGTGCAGAAGCAATACATTAATTGGAAGGAGAGGTGAAATGCCCCTTAATGAAAGGGTCCAATCGCTTCTGGGAACCCGAAAAAATGTTTGAGGCTGCTTCCTTTTCCCTGCGTTCTTTGTTGGTCTTTCGCCCTCTAGTGATGGGAGGAGAAGGGGCTGTAAAGTCTTCAAAATCAGAGTTTTCCTCTGACCCGGATGAAGGGACTAAGGACGCCAGTCCTGCTTGGGCTGTAGTCTCGTGGCCTGACACTTGGGGATCTTTGGGATCAAGAGGAGCAGGTCTTGGAGAAGCTTCTTTCACGGAAGGAGCAGCAAGAACTGTCTTCGAGGGGCCGAAGAGCACGCCCTGCGCCGGATCATATGCTGCTTCAAATTCTTGATCTTCAACTTCCTACAAAACTTCAAAGCTGTTTTTGTTTTCCGGTGGAGGAGATTTTGCGAGAGGAGTTGGATCTTGAGATGAGCCCTTATGCTGTGAAGCTTGAGGCTCCTTTCGTCAAGGAGGTCAACGTCGATTGATGACCATCTAGAACTCTGCATCTTTGGGACCGAGAGGAGTTGCTAATTTCTGTGATTCTGCAAGCTTGGGGCATCTTTTGGCGAAGTGGCCATATACATGGCAAAAGTTGCATTTGAATGGAATCTGCTCATAGTCCAGTTCTTAGATGTGACTCCAATCTCCTAATGTAAGCTTTAGGGCCTCCAGAAGCCATTTTTCTAGATTTACCTCTACGCAAATGCGGGCACATCTGAACTGACCCCCTTTTGGATCTGCACTATCTAGGTAGCGCCCTAGCTTATTACCGATGTCCGCAAGAGTGCTTTTTCCCCAAAGATGAAGTGGGAGGTTAGGCAGTCTTACCCAGACCGGAGCGGTTGTGATCTCTGCTTCTAGGTTAAACCACAAAGTCCAAGGGACTAAAAACAACCCTCTCAAGCCCATGAAGAAGGGGCCCGATCGGACTACTATATCTCGTTCTTCTTTATTCAAAAACAAAAAAACAAAATACCCCCTACCAGCTGCAAAGAGAGAGACCTGTCCTTGCAAAATAGGGTTCCAATGTTATGCAATCCAGAGCTCCATCGCCTTAGGTTTGGGCCACAACCCTGTAAACTTATCGATGAGGGATTTCTCTGAGAGAATGAGTGCTTTCTGACATGGATCCGTAGGAGAGAGCTCCAGAGAGGGGATCTCATCTATCTTCTTCACAAACTTGGAGGGGGTCTGAGACGCTGCCGGAGGAGCGACCGCTTGAACTAGGGTCTTGAAGGCCAGGAGCTAGTCATGAGAATCCATAACCAGGAAAGCGTGAGCCACCAGGAAGAGCCGAACCCAAAAAACTCACGCAGAACCGACGCAGCAGCAAAAAAACGCTGAAAGCAGGAGACCATCGGTCGATTTGATCAGCAAGAGAATGGAGGCAGCTAGGGAAACCCTAACCACGTTTCAAAGGGCGACTTCCTTCCGTTCATCTTCCTTCGCTGGAAACATTCTAGAACCAAAAGATTTCCAAGTTAAGTTAACATATCTGGGCTTTTCCAAGTTAAGTTAACATATCTGAGCTTTCATCTGAAACCTAGTAATTACCTGATCAAAAATTGGGCATGAATCTTTGATAGGATAAAAGCTGGAAGAAACCAAACTTGAGCATAAATCTTTGATAGGATAAAAGCTGGAAGAAACCATAATTCGGACTAATCCTAGGGGCTCTAGAGTTGGCAGGATAATTCTTATTAAAAGTGCTGATAATTCTTATCAATGGGATGACTTCAGCCTCTTCACCAAAGCACATTCTAATGTGGCTCAAGCAAATTCGTTTCAATTTCAAGGTAATATGGAGGTCAATGGGATGCCGCTTGTATTCCAGTAGACATTATTGTACTAAAAAAACATTGAACATCTTGGAAATTTTGCTGTAATACACTTGTATTCTAGTAGACATTATTGCATTCAAAAGACATTGGAGGCTGGGACTTTGAACATCTTGGAAAAAATGCTATAACTCTTGTAGTAAAACGGACCTGGAAACTAATACAAAATAAAGGTCTATGGCAAGAGTTGTTATATAACAAATACATTGCCCCCAAGCTCATTACAAGATTGGATCAGGTATCCACACAAAAGAGGCCATATTTAAATATTTTAACTTTGAACAAATTTCTTATCCAGGAGAGAGTTGGATATTTAAATATTTAAATAGATTTAGCAATATCAAATACTCTTATTACTCAGAAAAAAAACATTTATAATTTATAGATTTAGCAATATCAAATACTCTTATTATCAAGGGATCAATGTTTAAAATCGCATCATAAGATCAAAACTACACTCTTAATAGTTGAAGATAAATGATGCTTACCATGTACCAGATTTGATTTGCAGCGTTATAAAACAAAATATAACCATTATAAATAATGGTCTCTAACAAAGTAGACAGAGGAATGATTTAGTTCTGTAAGATGGAAGCAGTGAGAGACCTCATTTTGGCCCTTCGAGTATTTTTCTACATAATCTTTTAACAGTCTGCATTTCCTTTACTAAATCATCCTTTTTTGCACTCTCATTTTCACTGAGCCATTCACCTGCCTCTTCAAGACCTGCTTTCATGATTTCGAGGTCTTTCTTCTTCATCTCTCCCCTTACTTTTGCGGTATTCAATATTTTATTCATGTCGTATATGTATTGATCCAATGCATTCCTCAATTCCACCGTTTCCTTCCACACATGATCTTCAATCTTCAGTTTCTCTGCCTCCGCAATCATTTTGGCAATCTCATCATCGCTCAACCTACCGCTCTCATTGGTCATGATCATCGCTTCCTTTACACCGCTGGCCTTGTGCTCTGCTGACATCTTCACAATTCCATTTGCATCGATCTCCATACTCATCATAATTTCGACTTCGCCTCTAGGTGCACGGGGAAGTCCCTCCAGAACAAATTCGCCCAAAAGATTATTGTGTTTGATATCGGGCCTTTCCCCTTCATAAGCATCAACTAGTACTGAATCCTGATTGTCAGCTACAGTAAAATAGCCGTCCTCCTCCCTTCTAACCGGAATTTGTGTATTTCTAGGGATCAATACGCTCATTATACCCCCATAAACTCGAGTTCCTAGACTAAGCGGAGTGACATCTCGAAGTATGAGGTTTGCTGTGTGATCCCCATTCAACACCGCAGCCTGCACAGCAGCACCATAAGCTACAGCTTCATCGGGATGGATGGCCTTGCACAACTCCTTACGCCCCTCCAAGAAATCTTTAAGCAGCTCCTGCACTTTGGGTATTCGCGTAGAACCTCCCACCAACACAATTTTGTCAATCTGGGGTTTGCTCATTCCAGCATCCTCCATGCACTTCTTCACAAGTTCAATGCATTTTTCAAACAGATCGATATTCATCTGTTCAAACTTAGCTCTCCTGATTTTTGAATGAAGGTCTTGGTTTTCTTGAAGACAGGGTACTTCCACGATGGCCTCCACACATGAAGACAGCTCTCTCTTGGCCCTCTCGCATACACTGCGAAGTCTCCTAAGCGCTCTTGCATTTGATGATATGTTGATTTTGTATTTCTTTTGAAATTCCTGCACAAAATGGCTGACCAATCTATTGTCAAAATCCTCGCCTCCCAGATGGGTATCTCCACCGACTGCCTTGACCTCAATTTTGTGCTTATTAATATTTAGCACGGCAACATCGAATGTCCCCCCGCCCAAATCGAAGATAAGAATGTTCTCCCCTTGTTCTGATGAAAAAGCTTTGGATCTGTCAAACCCATATGCAATTGCAGCAGCAGTCGGCTCGTTCAGTGTTTGTAACACATCAAGACCAGCTATGGTCCCGGCAGTTTTAGTGGCCCGCCTTTGAGAATCGTTATAGTAAGCAGGAACGGTAATGACAGCTTTGTTTACCTGACAACCGAGGTATTGTTGGGCGATTTCTTTCATCTGAAGCAACACCATCGACGATATTTCCTCAGCTTCGAAGGTTTTCTTTTCTCCTTTGTAGGAAACTTGGATGAGAGGCTTGTCGTTAGGTCCGCGTGCAACAGAAAATGGCCAGACACACTTATCACTTTGCACAGAAGAATCTGAGAAGCGCCTCCCGATCAATCTCTTGGCATCGAAGACTGTATTTTCAGGGTTGGAAGCGACTTGATTCTTGGCAGGCTGCCCAATTAGGCGTTCATTTTGTGTGAAGGCAACCATGGAAGGAGTAGTCCGATTACCCTGTTCGTTGGCGATGATATCAACTCTGTCATGATCACCGCGCCAAATACCCACACAGCTGTAAGTGGTTCCGAGATCGATGCCGATGGCCTTGCCACTGTCATGATGATGATGAGAAGAAGCCATGGCTGGATGGTAAAAGAAGTATCTGCACACCCCCGGAAAGAAAAAATCAGAGGAAGGAATTGATACCTATATCGTGGGAGAGAGTTTGACGGCAATATATAAGGAGGGGGGCCGGGGAAGAGAGGATTGCTTTGGCGGTTGGTTCCATTTCCCGCCTAATCTCTCTTTCAAATTGTGTTGCATTGCATTGCAAGGGTGGTTTGCATTATTTACGTCGTGTTTTTTGGTGAACAATATTCATTATACAGTGGAGTAATAAATGTTACCGCGGCAATACTTTAGGTTGTTGGATCTCACTAGTGCTGCCGTTGCATTTATTACTTTGATGTATGTAAAATATTTTTTGTCTATGTTTTTTTGGGAGTTTTGAAGGACAACCAATTGTTGGGCATTGATAACTTAAATCGACTCCACCAAATAACTATTGAAACAACTATGAGAGGAATAAAATACTTGAATTTAATGGTTACTAAATTTATTGGTTATTTGTCGTATTTAATGCAATTTTGTACGGAAGGGGTACGTTTCATAATTAATGCTATAATTAACGAACAGTCGAAGCACGATAAGCTTTATAATTGATGTTTTTTTTTAAGCCATGGGAACAGCAACCTCCCAAGGGTATATCCAACAGCCCGCAAGCCAGATATACCAGAAACTTGTGACTCAGCAGGGGCCGAGACATCCCGAAGCCCACCGGGGTGAATTACCGGGAGTGAACCTCTATCCCAGGGGTCGCCTACCCTTCGAGCCTTGTCACAACGAGCTAAATAGGCATCCCTACCCCCCGTCGGTTTTGAACCTGTGACCTCCTCGGAGATAACACAAGTTCTTAACCATTGGGCCCACTCAGGTGCCTTTTATAATTGATGTTATAATTACACCGAAGGTGTTATTAAGGGGACGGCCTTCCTTCGGCTCTTGTCCTCTGTCAACGGCCTATGAAGAGCCGCCCTCTGTCCATCGCTTAAATGCCCGGTTTATTTTTTAATACATTTTGTCCGCTTATTTTTTAACTTTGGAGGTTGTATGACTGTATCTATCATGGAGAACACGCCTTTGGTTGCCATTCAAGCATCTATTTCACTGATTTTAACTGCCATGTATCTATCGTGGAGAACACGCCTTTGGTTGCCTTTCAAGTATCTCTTTCACTAATTTTAACTGCCCAGACACTTCTCAAAGCTAAAATCATTCAGAGCTAAAATCGTTGTTGAATAAGGCCAGCTATGCAGCTTTGAGATCAATGATAATGTATTACTGGATATTGAAATCATAAACAAGCATCTGGTTTTCTCAATACCTCAAATAGGCTTTGCAGACAGCCACCTGGAGCAGACAGCCACCTGGAGCAGACAGCGACTGCAATCCAGTCATCTCAATGATACAATTGATAGACTCCACCGGAGTTTGGTACAATTCATCGTTTGTTTATGAAGAATTTATGCCTCTATTAGTTGAACGGTAGTTCACTTAACGCAGATCCTATTTCTGTGGTGGTTGTTGAATCTGATTTATGTATGATTTCTGTTATATAAACGGATCGAGTGTTACTCTCTGTATCAGTTCTGTTTTCCTAAATCTGCTCTGTTTTCTGTCTTGCTCTGTTTTAACTTGGTATCAGAGCTGAGGTTGGAGGAACACACCCAGCTGCCAGTGTGTGGAGAAGAAGCAGAGTGTGGAAATCGTGGGATCCAGATCGCAAGTTTATGTGAAGGCAGAGAGACATGACCTGAGCGCTTCAAAGGAGCTGATCCATGAATATTGAAGGAGAGCTGCTGCACGAGTATATTAGGAGAGTTGCCGTGAATTTATTAAAGGAGAGTTGCCGTGAAGATTGTTCTCGCTGGAGCCGAAAGAGAACGCTGAGCTGATCGTGGACTGAATATGGTGGAGCTGATCACTGCAAGTAAGTAGTTGACTACTCCTTCTACTTTGTGAGCTGCGATTTCATCAGCAGTGGACAAGCACAGATCGCCGGTGGGAAAGACTCGCAGATTGCCGGTGGGAGAGCCATTGTGAGAAATTTTATTCCTGAATGAGAGCAATCGTGTAGCATCCGTAAGCGATCGTTGATCCAGTCTCTGCATTTAGCTCCAACACCGTGTGAGGAGAGTTGGGCCTGTGCTACCTGCGACTGGGGTGAAATCGCTGCCTGCAACTCTTGTCTGCTGGAAAAGAAGGAGTTGCTGAGATGTCAAATCCATTGGCAGAGACCTATCTCAATGAGGCCAACAAATTGGATGGCTCGAATTTCATAAACTGGAAATTCAAAATGCAGACCCTGATGGAAGGCTATGGTGTCTGGACAATCACTAATGGAGATGAAGCGAAACCTGTAGCAGCAGCAGGTGGAACACCAGCACAAATCCAGTACTGGGATAAGCGCGAGAACAAAGCCAAGGTACTCTTACGAATGTCTGTTAAAGATAGTATTATTCCACATATTAGAGAAGCTAAAACTTCTGCTGAAACGTGGACAGCACTTAAAGATCTGTATGAAACTAGCAATACAAACCGTCTGCTTTTCTTAAAAACTAAATTGCTAGGCATTAAGATGGATGCAAATGAGTCTGTTAGTTCATTCTTGGGTCGTATCAAAGAAGTGAAAGATAAGCTAGGAGACATAGGAGAATCAGTCTCCAGCACTGATCTCGTAACAATCAAATTGAATGGTATGCTAGAGGACTACCATATGTTTATAATAGGTCTCGCAGCAAGGGAGAAACCTCCTACTTTTGAAGAGCTGATTGGTATTTTGCTGCAAGAAGAAGAGAGGTGTGGGAACTTGAAGCCTCAAGATTCAGGTTTGGCATTGTGGTCAAATAAGAGATCTCCGAGAGGGAGATCAGGAGAAAGAGGCAGAGGAGGCAGGTCATCACAGAGTAGAGCTCCTCAAAGACCGAATCAAGGTATGCCATCTAACAGGAATGAGTCAAAAAGTTGTTTTTATTGTGGTTGACCTGGACATCTTATTAAAGACTGTTATAAGAAAAAGAATGATGAGGCTAAGAATAGACAACCTAGAAAATATTCAGGTCATTTTGCTGAAGACTCTTCACCACATGATCTAAAACTGTTTATGGCTAGAGATGAAATTGCTGATGAGATTTCTGAAACGCCAAACTTTGACTCAAGGGATCTTAGACTGTTTGTGTCTAATGCTGCTTTATCTGCTGAAATTGATGATATTGATGCTTGGTTTGTTGACTCCGGAGCATCAGTGCATATGACTTGTAATGAGAAGTGGTATACTAACTATAAAGAAACACAGAATGGTGCTAGTATATATCTTGGTGGTGACCGTGCTTATCAGATCAAGGGATACGGAGATATTCCAGTGACATTGCCAAATGGTAGTGTTCGTCACATTCGCAATGTGGTGTATGTGCCAGGGATAAAGAAAAATATGATATCTGTGTCTACTATTACAGATCAGAATTTGAAGGTTGAATTCTTCAAAAACTACTGCATAGTGAAGGACTTACTGGACCAACACAAAACTCTTGCAAAGGGAGTCAGAGTAGGAGGCCTATACAAGCTTGATGTTACTAGTAAAGAGCATTACGCATTAACTTCTGCAATCATGCCAACAGAGAGTCTTTGGCATGAAAGGTATGGCCACATCAATCATCAAGATTTATTGTTATTATTGAAGCATAATATGGTTGAAGGACTTCCCATGTTAAAAAATGTGAACATTCCTTGTGAAGGATGTGCATTAGGAAAGATGCACAGAAATGAATTTCCTTCTAATCCTGATAAGAAAAACAGAGATGTGTTAGATCTTGTGCATACTGATGTATGCGGGCCTATGCAGACTAGATCCTTAGGAGGTGCATTTTATTTTCTGCTATTTATTGATGATTGCACAAGATACACATGGGTTTACTTTCTTAGAAGAAAGAGTGATGTTTTTGAGTACTTTATGGAGTTCCGAAACATGGTTGAAAAACAGACAGAAAAATCCATTAAAATCCTTCGTTCAGATCAAGGGGGAGAGTATAAATCAGGGGACTTCAACAAATA
>LPNX010275968.1:279372-296739 GCA_001517045.1 Pseudotsuga menziesii
CAAGAGGGATTCGGTGATACAAACAGTCCAAGCTCAACTAGTGATGAAGACAAAAGTTCACACAGCGAAGAGGAAGGTAATCAACAGCTAAGAAGATCTTCAAGACAGGTTCGAGCTCCTGAAAGGTACAAAGACTATGCCCTTATGAGTAGCATTTCGAATGTCATAGAACCCATTAGTTTTGATGAAGCCAATGCACATGATGAATGGAGAAATGCAATGGAGGAGGAATATGAATCAATAATGCAAAACAATACCTGGGAATTCACTGAATTGCCTGAACATAAAAAGCCAATAGGATGCAAATGGATATACAAACCCCAAGTTTAAATCAGATGGTAGCATAGACAAATATAAGGCTAGATTGGTGGCAAAGGGGTATTCACAAACAGAAGGTATTGACTATGCTGAAACATTTGCACCTGTAGCTAAATTGAATACTATCAGATTATTAATTGCCTTAGCTACAAAGTATAATTGGAACCTAAACCAATTAGATGTTAAATCTGCCTTCTTGAATGGTGAGTTAAATGTATCTTCATAGGTTACTGTTCTCAATTCAAAGCATATAAATTGTTTGATCCTTCTACTCACAAGGTATTTGCAAGTAGAGATGTACTCTTCCATGAACAGGAAACAGAAATTTCAGAGAACAGCAACCAAAGCCATGAGGAATGGCATAAAGTTCTTGATGAAGGGGTTACACAAGAACATCAAACTGTATTACAGCAGCCAAACAAACAGGAACAGCAGCAACAACAAGAGGGATTCAGTGATACAAACAGTCCAAGCTCAACTAGTGATGAAGACAAAAGTTCACACAGCGAAGAGGAAGGTAATCAACAGCTAAGAAGATCTTCAAGACAGGTTCGAGCTCCTGAAAGGTACAAAGACTATGCCCTTATGAGTAGCATTTCGAATGTCATAGAACCCATTAGTTTTGATGAAGCCAATGCACATGATGAATGGAGAAATGCAATGGAGGAGGAATATGAATCAATAATGCAAAACAATACCTGGGAATTCACTGAATTGCCTGAACATAAAAAGCCAATAGGATGCAAATGGATATACAAACCCCAAGTTTAAATCAGATGGTAGCATAGACAAATATAAGGCTAGATTGGTGGCAAAGGGGTATTCACAAACAGAAGGTATTGACTATGCTGAAACATTTGCACCTGTAGCTAAATTGAATACTATCAGATTATTAATTGCCTTAGCTACAAAGTATAATTGGAAGCTAAACCAATTAGATGTTAAATCTGCCTTCTTGAATGGTGAGTTAAAAGAGGAGGTGTACCTTACTCAACCTGAAGGGTTTGTGAAAAAAGGGCAAGAACACCTAGTGTGTAAGTTAAAGAAAGCATTGTATGGACTAAAACAGGCACCTAGGTCATGGTATGAGAAGATAGACTCTTTCTTTCTTCAACAGGGATTTATGAGGAGCAAGAGTGATCCAAATCTATATATCAAATGTGATGAGCAGGGGTATATAGTATTGATTTCTGTATATGTTGATGACTTAATAATTACAGGAAATGCAGAGAATCTGATTGATGAAATCAAGGAGCAGCTGTCACAAGTATTTGATATGAAAGATCTGGGTGAGCTTCATCACTGTCTAGGTCTTGAAGTTTGGAGGAATGCAGGTCAAACATTTGTTTGTCAAAGTAAGTATGTCAGAGATGTACTTCAGAGATTTAAAATGGATCAGTGTAAATCATCTACTGTTCCCATGCAGCAGAATGTGAAACTCTCTTGTGATGATGGTTCAAAGGAGGTGAATGCTACAATGTACAGACAGATGGTGGGTAGTTTGAATTATCTCACCACAACTAGACCTGACATTGCATATTCTGTGAGTGTGCTAAGTCAGTTTATGGCAAAACCTCAAGAAAGCCATTGGAATGCAACAAAGACGGTACTCAGGTATCTAAAAGGAACACTTGAATTTGGTATTAAATATACTGATGCTTCTGTTGTTGAGTTGACAGGTTATTCAGATTCTGATTGGGCTGGGAATCCGGATGATCGAAGATCAACCACTGGATGTGCATTTAGCATAGGATCCGGAATTGTTTCATGGAGCAGTAAAAAGCAGCCTACTGTATCTCTGTCCTCTACTGAAGCAGAATACAAGGCCCTGTGTGTAGCGACCTATGAAGCTGTTTGGCTGAGAAGACTTCTTCAAGATGTCGGAAAAGAACAAAAGGAACCTATAGTAATCAAATGTGATAACCAAAGTACAATCAAGTTGGCAAATAATCCAATCTTTCATGCAAAGACAAAGCATGTTGATGCTCAGTATCATTTTGTTAGAGAGAAGCTACAATCCAATGAAATAGATCTCATATATTGTAATACTTGTGAAAATACTTCTGACATTTTCACAAAGCCTCTCAGAAAGATCAAATTTGAATTGTTTAGGGAAATGTTAGGTGTAGCTGTTAATCCATTCTCCATTAAGGGGAAGACTTGAAATAATGGAGAATTTATGCCTCTGTTAGTTGAACGGTAGTTCACTTAACGCAGATCCTATTTCTGCGGTGGTTGTTGAAACTGTTTTGTGTATGATTTCTGTTATATAAACGGATCGAGTGTTACTCTCCGTATCAGTTCCGTTTTCCTAAATCTGCTCTGTTTTACTTGCTGCTCTGTTTTCTATCTTGCTCTGTTTTAACTTTTCCAACCATCCTAATTCCACCCACTTAAATTGTGGAAAAAATGTTGAGAAATGTAGTTAGAAACAAGATGGACATCTTTACAAAGTTCAATAAATCACAACGACCTGAAATACACAATTCTAGAGCTTTAAAGACCTACAGCTGATTGGGGTGGCACATTACAGAAAAGGCTGTCGGTTGGGCGTCGCAGACGAAGCCCACATCCGAGAGGCTCTTTCTCCGCCAAATCTCTGCCCAAGTCTTTGAGTTGATCCATTCTTATACAATTTTCACTGTGGAGACATTTATACTCTATATTCAGAAGACCCATCCTTCACTTCCACCTAGATCCGTCCCATATTTGTATTGTTGTGTCCTTCCTTCTTCCTATAAAAAAACATGCAGTGTCTACGAATATCTTTTCTCCTCTTCTTCAAGACTATTGTAGCTAATTCTTAGTCTACGTTGTATATCTCTGGGAAGTCTTAATTTGAATATTTTTCGCAGTTGGGCTTCCCAATGCTCCAAATCTTTTTTTCCATGAAGAAGCCTACCAAATACTTTGAGAGACAAGGGCAATCTAGCCCATAACTCCAAAAACTTTCCAACCACTTTTTCAAATCCTACAACAGGAAAACGATGGTCGAAGGCGTGTAAGCAAAAAAGGAACCGAGAATGTTCTATCATCCAGGCCTGACATATTATAAATGGATGGCATTCCAATTCTTGAGGCTGTAAAAACTTCCTTATTGTGGGATGTCACTATAATTAAGCTGCCAGAACAAAGGGTGTCTTTCCTCCGTGAAAAAAATGCAAGCAATTGGTCCACATGATCTATGACATCTAAAATTATAAGAGATTGAGAACTTGACAGAGACCGTCTCAAAATCCTTGTACCTTCATCAATGCTATCAATGACCACAACATTTCCAGTCAATTCCTTATAAAGCTTACTCTGCAAAGATGTTAAATATCTCCTAGTTGCAGCTTCTCTTACCTCGGGCAAAAAGTAGGACCAATCGTACCCTGACCTCTTGCGGTTAAAGAGCCTCTTCAGTTTGGTGAGCGAAGTTTAAAAAAATTACAGATCATTAACCGTACTTGGACACTGAAACGTGTCATGCGAACGACCTGCAAACTTGTCAAGCTGCATATACCTCATGTCCTCTTCTCCGTCATTATCCGAGATCTGCTCACTCCCTCGCTAAATCTAGAGGCCACGGTCCCCACTCTAAACTTGGAGGAGCTAAATTGAGAAAGGAAAGCCATGTATGATAATTCCAAGCTTCGACAGTACCGAAATGTTATGGATTTCTTCTTTCAGGTTTTTTATTATAAAAACCCTATATTATAAAGCAACTCGAACCTAACCCAGTAATTTCCAAATTGTAGTGATAACGGAGATTTGCCAGAAGTTATTTTGTTTGGCTGTCAAAATATAAGAAAATCACAAAAAAGAAACCGCTGGAAGATTAAACGTTGGAAAGGACGCAACTAGCATTGAATTTAAGAAAAGCAATAGCTGGAAGATTAAACGTTGGATATCATCCATCTCAGCGTTAAATAACTCTTATGTCATGTCTTTCTTTAATGTTGGTCTCTTTGTGGCTTATAGACTATGCATTTGACCAATGTAATGCAATGCAATCGAAATCTAGCAGCAGTGACCCTGACCTCACACAAAGAGGGCAATTTAGGGGAAGAGAAGTTCAGATTTTAAACTATACTATGAACAAACTTTTTAGCTTTTCCATATCAATATAAATCCATGCTAAATTAAGATTTATTTTGCATGTAGAACTTGTTTTTTATAATTCCAAATCAAAATTATTTGAGCAAACATAGATTGTTTTTATTATTTTATTAAATCTGTTGGTTCTTACCTAAATGAAATATTGTTTCAACGAGATGAAAGAGAATTTATATTTTAATTTTTTCAGAACGTAATTGAAAATTTTTTTCAAGAAAAAGACAAGGGATTTATATTTTAATTTTTTTTAAGGGTAATAATAAATGAGAGTTAAAAGCTTAAAGTATAATTAATGGTATTTGGATCTCTTTTATTTTATAAATGTATTTTTATATGTGAAAACGACTAAACGAAAGGAAGTTATGATGGGGATACTAGAGCTAACAATCAGCCTTCTTCTTTTCAACTAAAAAGGGAAAACCACCCTTCATGCGTGCAGTCAAGTGTTATTGGGATCTACGTGTATGTTTTGGTCATGTAATTATGTGTGAAGAGAAAAGGTAAAAAAAAATTAATGGAATTGTTAAGTCTATCAAAACTTGTGTTCCCTGAGCTACAATACATGCAGAAGGAGGTTGGCTTTTGCATACATTAGGTCATGAAAATTAAGCAACAAGCCACTAAAGGACATCCTTACTATATATTAACAATATTCAATATGAAGATTGACTTGTGATATTAAAAACTTGAAACAAAATATTTTCTTCAGGTGTCAACCTTATTTGGCCATATAATGATCTTCAATACATGAGATTATAAGAGGACCCAGGAAAATGTATGACAGGAAAAATGGTGTAGCTTGTGCAAATTATCATGTGTAGAAATTTTGATGTCTCGCATAGTTCAAGTTTCAATTTCAAAGATATAGTCTCTCCACGTCCAGGCCAGGTCTCAGTTTCAAAGGTATAGTTCGAAAACTCCTATAACTATGCCCCTTGGATTTTTGGACTTTTTTTATTTGTAAAATTCCATTGGCATTCAAAGGATCGAGGCGAAAACATTGACTTATTCAGGGGATGTTTTCAATCTAAAAACTTTATGTACAAAAGTCTTTTGGAGAAAACTTATTTTCACTTATGTGGCGATTTAGAAGTTTGATGTAACTTATTTTCACTTATTTTCCTAGACTTGCTTTCATTTCATAAACTTATATTATCTACACACAACTTTCCCTCATTTTTTGAAACATATGGAAGTTCTCTTAGGTGTTTCATTTCCATCGCTTTGGGGGTATGCTAGTTATTATTTAATGATGACAGCATGATAATCAAGTGAATTGTAATTAATGTTATAATTATGATAATGATGAAGTCTTATTATCTCTCCAGAGGCAAGTTATATTGCAATTGGTAAAGTATTGATTTTATATTAATAAATTTTCGATCAAAAATTTATTTTCCAAACTTATTTCTATTTTTCTATTTTAAACATTATAAATTTATATTTATATTGTTTATTATTTAATTTAATTATAATTATCATCCATTTAATTGGATAATATAACGTACTTTTTATTTTGTAATCATAATTATGTCAATATATATCTTAGAATTTAGGGGTGGAGTACTATTTATGTTTTTTCATCTATGAGAATGATACGAGTGTAATGTTGATATTGATTTTATGGGCATCGTCCAAGATTCAACTAGAATGAGACAAGTGTACTTATCAAATTGATTCTATGGGGGTCATCCAAAATTAATAATTCATAATTTCAAAAAAATAAAAAAAATAGCTTAATTAACATGTGATGAGTACAATTAGTGATAGTTGTAAAAGTTAAAATTAATCTTCAACTATTCGATTATTAAATACAACTATGAACTTAACTCTATTACAGTAACTCCCATGATTCTAAAACTATTAGTTTAATTTCAAGTCTAATCACAATTATATTGGATAACTATTAGATACAACAATTAGCTTAACTCCAATTATTTTACAACTATTAGCTTAACTTCAACTCTAATCACTTAAGGCTTAGTCCAAGTGCATTTGACATCTAGGAGTTTAGTTAATGTTCAGTGATGTAAGAGTCGAACTCCTAATAAAATAGTTCGAACTCCTAATAAACTTCTCCAAACTCATAATAAACTCCTCCTAATAAGTACAATTCATGATAGTTGGAAAAACAAACTTTAGCTTCAACTATTTAATTATTAGATACAATTATTCAATTATTAGCTTAAATATATTGATGATACAACTATTAGTCTAACTTCAACTCCAATCATGACTTTTACTTGAATTGCAATTGCCAATATATTAACTTTTAACTCAACTATTAGATACACCTGTTAGTTTAACTCCAATGATTCTACAATTATTAGTTTAACTTCAACTCTAATCATGGTTATATTGGATAAATATTAGATTAACTCCAATGATTCTACAACTATTAGCTTGACTTAAACTCTAATCGCGGTTATATTGGATAACTATTAGATTATTCCAATAGTGATACAGCTATTAAATTAAATTAAGATGAACTCCATCTCTTAACATGAGAAGTTGACCGTGATTGCAGTGAAACCATGCACCAAGAACAATCACTTAGGTAATGTGCAACTTATGTGAGAGTTGAACTCCATCTTACAGTTGGGAGTCTAGTTAATGTGGATAAGACTTAGTCTAAGCTTTATATTAACATTTAAATTAACTATTAGATACAACTATAAGCTTAACAACCATAAATTAAGTGGTTGTTATATTAGCTTAACTACTAGATACGCATTCTTTAGTAACTCCACCTATTTTAAACATATTAATCTTAGTAATATAGTTGTTTGCTAGTCTTGTGTATTTGGCATGAGATTTGTTATACAGTCGTTTCAATAAAATGATATATCATTTACTTAACATTCCACGATCTGGTAAGTCTAGCTAATTGCAGGCAGGGATGAAATTTGACGGGTAAATGCTCATCATGAGTCAATTTACCCGTCAAATACAACTAAAATTTTACCGAGACCGTCAAAATCTGGCTTAGAATATAGAAAACCTTTCAGATTTTATTTCTTACGGGCAATTTTGACGGGTGTCCACGTTGAAGTTCCATTTGTTGTACCACGACTCTCATTGACTGTTAAAAACAAAAGCTAATAATATGATGAATACGGTTTTTAAACACACCACTTATTTTTCTACCTTAAATTGATTTGATAAAGACAAAAACAATACTATATATTGGTTTTTCTCAATTATGATATACATAGGTAGTAACATAGAAATACTTTGAAATTGTTAAAAAAAAAATGTATGAAGGTTGTAAATGGTTATCTTTATTGGGAATGGCATTAAATCAGAGATATATACTTTTAGAGATTGAAACCCAATACTAATTAACAAAAACATAAAATCTAGTAAGTATTATTCTAGCAATCAATAATTTTTACTAAAACTAAATATATAAAATATAACTTATATTTCATATATAAAACATAATTCGTATTTCACTTATGACTTTAATCGTCATTGTGTATAAACAAAAAATAGGTTATTATCCTAACTAAATTTCAAACAAAACTTCATTGATAAGTTGGTATACAATTACTTTGATCTTGAAAGCAAGATTGAGTTGTTTTTAAATTGTATAATAATAAATTAAAAGATTATTTTAAAGAAGGTAAAATTTAGTGATTGAATATTAATTTATTTAAGTAAACAAAAAAATAGTTGGACTAAACCTTAAGTGATTAGAGTTGAAGTTAAGCTAATAGTTGTCTATAATAGTCACAGATAATAGTTATCCAATATAACTGTGATTAAAGTTGAAGTCAAGCTAATAGTTCTAGAATCATTGGAGTTAAGGTAATAGTTGTATCTAATAATGGATGGAGTTAAGCTAGTAGTTGTATTTAATAGTTCTAGAATCATTAGAGTTAAGCTAATAGTTATATCTAATAATGGATGGAGTTAAGCTAGTAGTTGTATTTAAATAGTTGAAGATTAATTTTAATTTTTGCAATTATGACTAAGTGTAATTATCACATGTTAATTAAGCTTTTTTTGTTTGAAATTATTAATTATTAATTTTGGACGACCCCCATAGAATCAATCTGAACAGTACACTTGTCTCATTCTCATTCGTAGATGAAAAAACATGGATGGTAGTCCACCCCGAAATTCTAAGATATATATGCCTATCGACGTAATTATGATTACAAAATAAGAAGTCCATTATATTATCCAATTAAATGGATGATAATTATAATTAAATTAAATAATAAAAAATATAAATATAAATTTATAATGTTTACCTTAAATATAGAAATAGAAATAAATTTGGAAAATAATTTGTTGATCAAAAATTTATTAATTACGCCAATAGGCATATATATCTTAGAATTTTGTTTAGGCAATAAACAAGGATATAGTCATTCTGAACATAGCCAAGAAGTTGTTCCATGTAAATTTCTTCCTGCAAATCCCCATGCAAGAAGGCAGACTTGACATCTATTTGATGGACCTCCCATTTATGTGAAGTGACAAGGGAAAGACGAGACAGATGGAGTTCATTTTGGTGACAGGAGCAAAGGTTTCATTGTAGCCAATTGCTTCAACACGAAGAAATAATTTGGCAACTAACCTTGCCTTAATCCTTTCAACACGTCTATCGAATGCATACTTAGTCTAATATACCCATTTATGATTATGATGTAGAATTTGCAATAAAATGGTTATAGACATTGTTCATAACCATGGACTTCCAAAAATTGTACATGAGCTTTACCGAATATGATAAAAAACATAAGCACAAGTATGATTCCTATTAAATTATCAACTCTCATTGCATGAAGAAACTATTGAGAAAAGGGCACTCTACATTATTGACCAATCCACCATGTAAGTGAAGGACAACCCAAAACATAAAGTTCATCTTGATTTATGGTTGGTCTCCATTAAACATCGCCATGTATTTAATAGTCCATGTGGCTTACCTTAGTGGTGTGGTGAGCATGACCATTATATTCCCTTGATTCAAGGTAGCCGACCACCTAATGTGCAACCATATATTATAACATCTCCAAACATTTAGAAAAATTAATTTTTTTTTATATAGTTAACTAACTGAATATCCAATGGATAAATAAACCATAAGAGGTGCATAAAGGATACAAAACAACGATTGCGACTTAGGTCTAGTTGTAAATTATGCAAGATAACTAAAACTTCATACGACCTTTTAAAATATGTTATGTCTTTACTTGAATAACATAATGTAACATAATGATTCTTTATGTCAACGTCATGATGCGACCTATTGTTAAGTCGACACCACTCTGTTTAAATGTTACACTACTTTATTTTCTGTCAGTTAAAGTTGTAGTTTTTGTTGTTATGTTCTAGTTTCACTCGACTTGTTGCTATGTCGACACTACTTTACTTTGGCGTTTGGGTTATGAATGATATATCAAAATATATTTTCTTTTTAATTTACTTACCACAATCTGCTATGATATTTAAATATTTTGGTTATGGTCTTACTTAGCCTAAAAGCTAATGCATAACCTTATGTTCACCTACAGATACTTAAGAATACTTTTTGCCTCACTAGGGCGGCTTTCCAACAAGAGGTCTCAACAAGGGAACTATCTAAAAAAATCAAGCATATAATACCCTAAGTTATCACTAGGATAAGGTTCAGAGAAAAAGGTGAAGGCAACAAGGTTGAACAATATTCAAATCCCTACCTTAACTAAATCTGCGAATACAAAGGTTATGGTATCGTGAACAAAATGGAGTTACGTGTAATAAGATTTATGGTTTTGTAATTAAAGTGGCCATATGTCAGCCATGTGATGGCGTAAATTCCCAAGTGGAAAGCATAGCTGTCCCATCGTTAAACCCTAAGGGTTTAACTTACCTTGTTCTCCTTTCACGCTGTATTTTTGTTTTCTGTCGGTGTGAGAGCCATGGATTCTTGTCTCTGGTTCTTGGCATGAGTTTGGGTCTGTGATGGGTCTGGGTCGAGTCCATGCTCCTTAATGCTCCACGCATTGAAAGTGTCTCCTCCAGGGTTTTGAAACTAATAGTTGAAACTGATTCTTTGTGAATTTGAAATCCAACTGCCCCCTGATAGGGAAAACTCTTTCATCATTAGCGTTTATAGGTAAACATTTCTTGTTTTGACTTATGTTGCCTCTCTTATAAAATGCGGTGTAGTAACGACCTCTGGTATGGGTGTAATCAACATGATTCTTTGTCATGGCTGCGACAGAGGGGTAAGGATACTCTTCAAGAGAGCAAGCGTCCACGTCTTTGGTAAGACATGTACCTGTAACTTTTTGGCTCATGGTGGCATTGTGGTTTCGGTGGTTCTATAGCTGGCGGTTTCTGGTTTGAACTATATTTATGTTTTTTCTTGGCATGGGTTGGGAGCCTATCTCTGCATTGGCCTTTTGCAATGAGAGTGGTAAATTTTTCTTTGGTAGCCGTGGGGAATTTACATTTCTGCAACTGTGAAGACTCTTCAACCATGGAGTCGAAGTGTCTGTGCATAAAATGTTTAACTTGAACTTATGACAGGGTTTTAAGTTTGACTTGAAGGTGTAAAAAATAAACAGTTCTAGGATTGTCTCTGTAAAAGTTTACATTCTTATTAAGAAACCTGTGAGGCCTTTTGTTGATATGATATCATGTTTGGTTTAGCAGTTCTGTAGCTTTGCTTTATAAAAATTATTACGGTCTTGAGGCCATTACCCTGTTTTCTTTTTGCTTTGGAAATGGCCGTGAGGTTTCCGATAAATTTTGCAATAGATACGTGAATAAAATATTAAGCCTAGAGGTCGTTGCTCTGTTATAGTTATGTTTTAAGTGGATGTTTTTTTTATAGTAATTTTTTTTTTTAAAGAAACTTAAAATAGATTATATTAAACAGGCTGTGCACAACCATTCAGTACAAAAAACAACAGCTTAAACATTATAATCGTTCTAAAGAAAAGACAGCAAAACTTGACCCTACAAGAGACCTTAACAAGCCGAAGAGAGTTCTAGTATTTAGAATAATTACAGACAAAGGATAAATACAAACAAACTGTTGATCAAGTAAAATGCAAAAAAACATTTCCTGAGAGGATCATTTTGGTTTTCCTGATTGACCCACAGGCTGGGTTACTGACTCCTCCTTCTTCTGGTTTGCTTCTCCTGGATTTTCTTGGACACGACTTTCCTGGTTCATCTGGACCAACAGCTGCATGTCTTCCTGAATGCAGTCTACTTTACCCATAATTTCCTTGAGATTCATCTCATTGTCATCAATCCTTGCATCATGGTTGTTGGTTTGCTACAAGAGGTAATTTACCTCATCAACACGTTTTTTGACCTCTTTAGCAGCCTCTCTGCTATCAGAAATTCCAATAGACACAATTTAATACAAGCGTTGTATATTAATCCTCAAATCAATGAACCCTTCTTCATTCCTTCTATGGTCCATTTCTAACTGGAGAGGTTGACCGGTATAACTATCATGACTATTGTTTAAACTGAGTCTAGACAAATTGCTGAGAACAGAAGCTAAGAGAGGCGAAAATATGTTTGTGAAAGGGCCTCCAAACAGCTTAAAATCCTCGGCTTTTCTAAAAACATAGAGTGAAAAACCTAATTGAGATTCCCCCAAAGGAGAATACTGATAACCCAGGAAGAAATTACCTTCAGAAAGGAACTGTCGTTGATGGTTATCATCATTCAACAAGTAGCTGAGATTCACCGAGCTTGAGTGGGAGGAACGCCCGATTGCAAGGAGAGGAATATGGCGAGTGCTCAAAGATCCAGCCTGGACGAAGCTTCTGTTATCCTCATTATGCACATAATCCACTGAACCTGTTCACTGAACCACTAGGACGAGATCACTGGATAATAGCACACATAGAATTTGTTGCAATTTATACTCAATAGTAGACTTAGCTCAGCAATTCCACTTTAGCTATCCCCTCATCAAATTCCTTATGTGCCTGAATTTTCAGTTTGCAGCAGTCACAAGGTTCATTCCTTTGGAAAATAGAATGTAGTGATCCTCTTGCTCAATTTGATGGTATTTATAAGATTGCCTAGGCATTTGGGTCAGTTTTTGGAATTAAATGAGCCACCTGCTCAGTTCCCCCTCTCAAGGAACATGACCACAATTTTAGGGATTTTGCTTCCTGCAACAGCTAGAAAGTGAAATGCTAGTGCTGCCACTTGTCAACCAACCTTCTACAACTGCTCATTCCTCCTAGTGGGTCAGTGAACACTCTTTTAACAGTCTCCTTTGTATAGGTGTCTCTTCTATTTAATTATTTAAACTAAATTAATAATCAATTACAGTCATCCTTGACCAACTTGGTCATAAAAACTTTACGATAAATTTAACATAATGTTTCCTGAAATAAATAAAAATATTTATTTTTCTGTTCTAGGTGTGTTACATATATGCGCCCTTTTTCCCATATGAATGAAATTGAAAAGATTATTTATGAACAATGGGAGAACGAAGTAAGAAGACCAAGTATGATCCCTTACTCCTCACTTGTGTTCGTGGTATTAAAAAAATAAGGCACATGGTATATGTGTCTTGATTTTTTTTCTCTCAATATGCTAACCACCAAAGGAAAATTTACTATTCTCATTATTAATGATCTCTTGGATGAGCCTCAAGGTGCCAAATTCTTCACTAAAATGCATCTCCATTCTAGATACCACCAAAAACAGATGAAGGAGATGGACATCCATATGAGAAACTTCTACACACATGAAGGGCATTATGAGTTTTTAGCGATGCCCTTCGAGTTTTGCAATGCTTCATCCACCTTTTAGAGCCTCATGCAGGGATGATTTTAAGGCACCATACTTATTTAAAAGTGTATAAATGTTGGTGAATATTACCAATTCTTAAAACGCCAACTATAAAATGATTGGCGATATTTTTCAAAAAATATTTTAATTTCCAAGGATTTTATATCGTTTATATAATAATTTGGTGATTTTTAGGGTGAAAAAATTTTACCCCATCAAAATTGAGCGAAACAGGGCTTCAAAAAATGCAAAATGGCGAATGTTTTTTGGGAGAAAAACATGGAAAAATAGCCCACTGGGCTAAAATTCGCCCCTAAAATTATCCTTGGCCTCATGACCAATATTTTTTTACCCTTCCTAAGCAATTTTCTGCATGTATTCTTTGATGATATCTCAATCTATTTCAAAACCTAGAAAGCAAATGTGGTGCATGTTAATAAACTCCACCAACTCGACAACCACCAAATGTGTTTTTTTGCAAGTCTCGAGAGGTCAAATACATGAGTCACATTGTCAAATGAGATGGGGTGCAAGTGGATCACAATAAAATTGAGACCATGCAGGATTTTCCATGGCCCAAAACCCTCAAAATCCTACACTAGTTCTTATGACTTATGGGCTACTATAATAAATTTTCTAGAATTTTAGGCGAATTGTCGCACCCTTAAACTCCTTTCTTAAAAATAATACCTTTATTTGAAATGAGGTTATTGATCAATCGTTTTCATCCTTAAAAGAAGCCATGTGTACTATGCCTTTCCTAGCCATGTTTGATTTCACTAAACCTTTTGTCTTGGAATGTGACGCTTTAGGCCAAATATTTGGAGCCATAATGATGCAAGAATAACACCCCTTGACTTTCACTAGTAAATAGTTGTGTGAAACTTTTTTGGTAAGTCTACCTAATAGAAAGATATGATTGACATCAAACATGTCGTCGATACTTGGCGACCATAACTCATTGGGAGGCATTTCCATATAAAGATATATCATCAAGCTAAAAGTATGTTCTAGATCAGAGGTTTTTGTCATCAAAGAAACATAAGGGGTTGACTAAGATCCTTGGGTATGATTATGAGATCATCTATAACAAAGGAAAAGATAACGTGGTGGTGGATGCTTTGTATAGGAAATATGAGGAAGGTTATATGGTAGACTTATCCTTATCTATGCATGATTGTCTCATTGAAGCCCACCAAGAATGGGGAACCAACAAATCTATTGTTCAAATCCTCTACGAGATTCAAGAGGACCCCAATCCACCTAAGGGATACATGTGTAAAAAAGTACTTTGAAGTATAAAGGGCACATTTTTCTAGTAAATACTCTGAGGTTGAAACCTAGTGTGCCAGAGGAGATGCATTCATATCCTACCATAAGGCACCGTAAATTCCAAAAAGACTATAAAACATGTTAGGAAATCTTTATTTTGGTAAGGCGTGAAAAATACATCTAGACTTTTGTAGCCTCATTTGATGTATATGTCAACGTAACAAAGAGAATACTCCTTGGGAATTGAAACCACTACCAATAATAACCACTATTTGGACCAACATTTATGGATTTTATAGTGGGATTTATGAGTATAACAACAAATCAATCATCTGGTGGTAATTACCACCTTTCAAAATATGCTCACATTTGTGCCCCACTGCATCCATTTAAACCTTCCATAGTGGCCCAAGTTTTCATGGATTATATTTTTTCATTTACATGGTATGCCTATGTCAGACAATGACCCTGCATTCACCAACAAATTTTGGCAATGGATGTTTAAACTCTTGGACACCAAGTTGAACATGAACACAACTTATCATCCTCAAGCTAATTATCAAGCAGAAGTGGTCAACAAGTGCTTGGAACTCTATCTGATATTATTTCCATTAGACAAGCAATAATAGTGGGCACAATGGCTAACCTTTGTAAAATGGTGGGACAATACCACTTATCATGGAACTACAAAAAATACACCATATGAAGTTATCTATGGCCAAAATCTCCCTTCAATGGCTTCATTTCTACCAAACACACCCAAGGTTCAAGCAATAGATTGCATGCTTCAAGTAATAAAAATCATTCTCCACACAATTATGGACAATCTAGTGATGGCTCAAAATCAAATGAAGTAACAAGCTAACCATGATTGCTCTAAGTTTTCTTTAGCATAATGTGATCAATTGTTCCTTTTCCCTCGACCTTATAACTAAGCCTCTCTTAAAGATAAATTCTACCAAATTCTCACATTGAAATTTTATGGACCCTATCATATACTCCAACTTATTCAATAAGTTATGATCCAGTAGAAATACATGCAACCAAAATATGCCACTTGGGAACCAACAATCACTTTACAACAATTTCCACACATGTAGCCTTGAATACAATGCTTCTTTTAAACAAGGGTGTGTTAGGTTTCTACCTTAACCTTCCTACTTTGGAAACTTAGTAGTTAAGAAATTGATGTATATGACCGTCTTCTTTGAATAAGGCCCATTAGATAGTTAATGGATAGTTACTTAATGTGAAAAAGGTCATTTTTATTAAATAAGGCCCACAAGGTGGGTGATATCCATTAATGACAACACCACATGCAATTAAGTTTTTTACTATTAAGAAGAGATTTGTGGAGCTATAAAGCTATGGAATTTTTGGTGAAGTGTTGTTATTGGATTTGGAGGTACGCTCATAGGAGGGTGATAAATATTGATTTTTACCTAGGAGTTGTTTCTCTAAGTGACATTTGCCTAAGTCACTAGGAAAAGGGGTTTGAGTCACTTGGACTTTATATTAATGACTTGAGATGAGCATTAATTTCACTTTAGAAAATAAAGTGCACTTTAAGTGAAATATTTAAAAAGTGAGTGAAATTAATTATTTTGTGGAGAAAAGTGATTTTAATCACAATCACTCATCTATACTAATATGAGCCCTAGGATTAGAAGGATTTTCATTCACCCTTATTTTTTCACCAAAAAGGAAAGTTTCCAAGTGAAGAGGCACTTTTGCATTTTTTAGAGAAGAGAGAGCCATTTCTCAGAAAGAGGAGAAAATAGCAGCATAAGCAATTTTTTCTTGGCACGCAAATCGAGGAGGGGAAGTACAGCAGCAAAGCACAAAAATCGAGACAAGGTACAACAACATTTATTGATGTTCGATATAGTCCGTACGATACGGATTCTGTACAACACCACAGATCCTGAGGAAAAAGTACAACACGATTTTCGAGGAAATATTTTATGGGCACAAATATCGAGGCAGTTTGCAGGCATGGGTTTCGAGGTCTGTACATCTGCATGGAAATCGAGGCAGCTACAGGAAAATTTCTAAGTTTGTTCTTTTTCTGTTTGGCATGGAAAATGAGGCAGAATTCTTCATCTGGTTGAGATAAGTTGGTCTGAAATTGTTTCTGTCTCTTAATATAAAATTTCCAGATAATAAAATTTCTCTCACGAGTTTTCCTCAGAGGTTGGGGTTTTCCCTAGGTCATTGGACCAAAAATACTATGTCTGAAATTAATCTTTGAATGTGGCTCATTTGTTGTTAGTGAAAATGTTGTAGAAGCTCTTCTTGTGTTTTAGTCCTATAATGTTTATGAGAAAAATCTAATTTGCAACACATTTACAAATTGGGTTGGGCATTAAATAATGCTTTAAACGGAGTTATAAACCGAGTTGGGATAGTTCATAAATTTCTACATGGTATCATAGCTTTGTTAAAGAAGAGGGCAGATTTATACACGGTGAAAATTTTTCAGACTTTAGTGATTTATTTTGTCAGTGGGAAGCACCTTGTTGAAACTTGAACTTTGCATAGAAAATGGCTACAGGTATTGGGTTGGAGGATAGGCTTGGTGGGGATGGGAATTTTTTCCCATGGAAGGCTAGGCTAGTTCTGATATTGGAGGAGAATGAGTTGTGGGATGAGGTGGTTCATAACACTACAACAGTTCCTATTGTTGTTCCCCCTTCCATGGATGCAACAGCACTTACTGCCTTCAACAAGCATGACATAAAATCTAGAAGAATTATCCTAGATGCAGTGAAAGACCATGTGATCCCACACATATCGAGTAAGACCCATGTGTTAGGATTATTAATCCTCCCTTGTAAAAATTTGGTCATATGTCTAAATCAGGAGTCATGTCTAAATCGGGAGTCCATCCAGTCTATTTATAGTCAT
>LPNX010275968.1:300621-317545 GCA_001517045.1 Pseudotsuga menziesii
TTAACACCATGCATATAATATGTGGGATTCTTTGACCGGCTTGTTTCAAAGCTCAAATGATAATAGGAAGATGATTTTGAGGGAGAAGTTGAAAAGTATCAAGATGGCCAAAGTAGAGGATGTGATATCTTACCTTACTAGGATCTCTCAGGTGAGAGATGAGTTTGCAACAATGGGGGAGGTTGTTCCTAATCCAGATCTAGTGCAGACAGCTATGAATGGGGTTTCAAAGCCTTGGTTGTGTTTGTGGAGGCTTTAGTGGCTAGGAAGAAATTGCCTACATGGGACAGGATTTGTGATGATTTTGTTCAGGAGGAGACCCTGAGAGGTCTTGTGCAAGGCAACGATTCTAGTAGTAGGAAGGATGAGGAGAATGTTGCATTGACTGCAAAGGGGAAGAAGAAGTTCAAGAAGAGTGAGGATAAGCAGCAAGAAGGAAGTGGGAAGAAGAAGGATTTGAGCACTGTGAAGTGCTTCGCTTGTCAGAAGTTTGGGCACTATGATGGGCAGTGTCCACAGAAGAATAAGAAGAAGCAGTAGCAGACAACATCTTCGACAGAGGTGGAGGAGTTTACAATGAGAATTGAGAGAGATTTTTCTCTCTACATTGGGCATGTCGATATAGAGAGAGCATCCATCATCGCCAGTGCAGATGTTGATATTAAGAGGGAGTATTACTTGTTGACAGACCATTCCTTGAGTGCATCCACCACCAACATGTGGTATATTGATAGTGGAGCTTCGAGCCACATGACAGGTGCTCGAGAGATGTTCTCCAAGCTTTCACAGGCAACGTTTAACATGGAGTTAGTGTTAGGGAATGACACAGTTGTTAGAGAAGTTGAGCGTGGGACCATTACTTTTCTGAGAGAGTCCACGAGTCCCATGATTTTGAGAGATGTATTGTATGTCCTAGGGCTGAAGAAGAACTTGATCTCAGTTTCTATGATCGAGGATATAGGTCTTGGGGTGTCCTTCCAAGATGGACATGTGTGTGTGTTTTTGAAGACTACGAGACCATCTGCTTCATACACCATTGGAATTAGATGTGGGAAATTGTACAAGCTCTTATTTAAGGCCTAGCATCCTTTGACACGTAGCAGCAGAAGTGAGCATTGTGAGATGTGGCACAGGAGGATGGATCATCTGCATCATCCAACTTTGCATGTGTTGAGGTAAATGGTTATAGGGTTTCCAGAGTTCAGCACAGAGCAAAATGAGGTATGCAGGGGGTGTGCTTTGGGAAAGTACACCAAGAATGATTTTACGAGCAGTGATAGCAGGCCGGGAGGAGTTCTTGATTTGATACACTTCGACTTGTGTGGACTTGATTAATAATAAGTGATGACAATTGTGCCCTAATATATATTTATCCTAAGTTTTCTAACTTAAAACTCTATAAAAATTTGACCACTATTAAATATCTACTTGTCCCACTATAAAAATTTGACCACTATTTATCTACTTAATGTCTATATTAGACACACCTGCTTGTCCCAAAACATAACCAACTTATCTAGACCAAGCAAGTTGTAGAAATTGTCTTCAACCCATCTCTGACAAGTGCAACCCATCCATGATATATTAAGGTTTACAACTCCCCATTATGTGCATCACATAACTCTCTTTGATGCTTATGAGAAAAACTCTATCAACATTTCTTGTTCCTTGTTAGAGTTTAAGAGTGGATAGGTATGATATTTTATATTATCATGTTTATTCATTTCAAGTTCATAAAAGCATTTACATAAAATGCATACCATTTCCTTCATGTTTGCATATTTATCGTGCTTGTTTGTTTTATATATTTAAATGGATTTGGGACAATTCTGGAGCAAAATCAATTCTAAAGTTTTGTTGTGAACTTGTTGCAGATGAGCCAATATCTGGCAAGTTCATGCAAGGGTACCCTGCTGTACATGGCCCCTGAGGTGTGTTAGAATCCCAAGTCTTTCCTTCTTAAATTTTTCTCTTTTAGAAACTCAATGTATGTTTCTTGAACTTTCATTAGATGGTCAGGTGTTTTTTAAATATTAAATACAAATTGAAGGTGCCTTGAAAGAAGGAAAAAGATACAATGCATTTATCCCTAAATAAGCAAGGAGAGCCAACATATATACCTTGAGGCTTGGATTCAATCTCAACAATATCTACATCTTTCGTGAAAATCCCAATCTTGAGTTCATCTACATCTACAATGATCTCACCCAAATCAAATTGAATAGTTTCAATTTGAGAGTTTAATTGTGCAAGTTGTTCATAATTGTTGTTGCCAACAGAGTTTTCTCTAGCAATTAAAACTGGAACAACTCATTAACGTGGCTAACAGATATATGCAACCCTCTACATGGATTCATGTGGAACGACTCTCGATTTTTATTTTTCCTTTGTATCAGCAATCGTACTAAATTGTTGGAGCTAAGGAAAAAGTTGGAATTCAAAGAATTGATGTACAACATGACAGGTAAGGGTTGTCACATGCCCCAAATTGTAAAACATTTTATGTTTTAAGAAACATTATGTTATATTTTATTATAAAGTTTGTAATTAATGACCAAGTGGGGTCAAGGATAATTGGATGCAATTGCTGAATATTTTATTAATTAATAAATGAAAGATGAGACAACAACTTAAGGAGGCTGTTAAATGAGTGTTTTACTGGTCACTTAGTGGAGTAGGCTAGGTTGAGAGCAGATTGACACTTGACAGCATCCTCAAATTACTTCAAGCTGTTGCAGAAGGAAACTTCCCTATTTTTGTGGTCATGTTCCCCAAGAAAGTGGAACAAGAGCAAGTGTCTCATTAAGTGAAAACTGACCCAAAAAACCTAGGCATGCTAATAAAACTTCCCATTGAAGATAGCTAAGGTTGCTCATTCTTGACTTATGAAAATTCTGAGTGAATTAAGTGCACAAGAAAATTCGATGGAGGGGACTAGCAGAAGTTTGTTTTGAATGAAAAGTGCTTAACTTCTGAACTAGTGCAGCTATTCTAAGCTGATTTCATATTGCTGCAAGCAGAACAGATTTACTGTTGAATACTCAGTAAAGTTGCAGAGGATTACTAAACTAGATCTTTCACCCAGTACTTCTACTAGGTGGACCAGAAGACAAGCTCGGGGGTCCCAAGATTTGCATTTTAGCTATCTCCAGGAGTTGGTTGGGAGGAACAGGTTCCTTAAGCTGTTGTCACCTCTTCCACATTTCCAGGTTCTACATGATTTATCTAGCTTCTAATTGCATATTTATGATGAAGAAGGATTGAATTTAAGCAAAAAAATGTGTTATACTTTTGTTCTTCTGTATTTAGGATTTTCTTTATGAAACCTTCTACTGTGAAAAGATAGTCAATGTTGGATTAGATATAGATTAGGGTAAATGATTAGAAGAATTTCCAGTTTTACTGATAGATTAAAAAAATACTAACTATATTTTTCCACACCTTTTTAAAGGTAGTACTCTAGTACAGTAGGTTAGATTAAATTTTGATAAGTATTGAATGAAGTATGTTTGAATGTGTTTATTTACCTTCTACATATTTCATAAGAGTTAATCATAAGTATGTTATTCTTATTTACCTTCTACATATTTCATAAGAGTTAATCATAAGTATGTTATTCTTTTCTATTTTCAGATGTTTTTACTTATATAGAGTACAGTATCATAACATAAACAAATCCGTCTCTAGGANGAAAAATAAATAAGCATGATTAACTTAAAGAAACAGTAAAATGAGGCTAGAAATTACTTAGATAACTTCATCATTAATCTAAGTAAAAATGTAACTTGAATAAACCTATTTTGAAGAAACTGTGAAATATGAATATCATTACCTCCTCTTTTACTAGCAGAGGAATTAACCAATTTCAACGATAAACTAATTAAAGCATACATTTATTCATTTGTATAACCACAATTATCTAATAGATAAATATACAAAATTAAATACATTTTCTACAAGAAAAAGTATTAAAACTATATGGTAATTACAAACTAAGAGAAATTAAGTAAAGGTCTTTCAAATATTCTAACCCGGGAAATACAGTAAAGACTTAGGTTGTATATTCAACTTTTCCTCTATCTATTTACTGAAGTAATTATTTATTTACAGTAAAAATCAAATTATGTTCTAAAAACCAACTATGTGAACATTTTGTTTCTATCTCATAGCATGCCATCTTTTTCTTAAAAACACACAATATATATATTATCAATTATATAAGTTACAAAACAGTAAGGTTCCAAGTTTATTCAAAATATAAATAACATCTAAACCCTAACCACTACTGTAAGCATATCAATTACGGCCTAATGGCCTTTTTACAACAAAGTCACGGCCTGTTCAAAAAATAACATTACAGTAATCAAACAACCACTATGGGTTGTCAAATACCATGGATGGGAGAGGTACAATGTGCCTTGAATCCATACCATGAAACAAAACCATGGGTTGTCAAATACTTTCCATGGAGAGGGTGACCTTTCCATTTAATGCTTTTATGATGAATGGGAGAGGGTTCCCTTTCCATTTAATGCTTTTATGATGAATGGGATAGGGTGGCTGCTCCGTTTAATGCTTTTATGACATACACATCTGAATTTAGACCATATGCCCCCTGAAATTCAGATCATACAACCCTTTAACTCATAATGTGTGCTTAGCAGATCCAAACTATGAAATTGTCTCAATTACAGTTGATTTAATTTCATCCATGTTACCCTTACCACATGGTGGATTACACTTAAATGAGGAGGAATCAATTCAAAGCTTGACTAGTTTGATGACCCAATCCAAGTAAGAAATCATTTAGCGTTATCTAATAATACCCCATGCCTGACTTAAATTTCCATATTCAAGCCATCTTTTCAAAAAGATTAAGGGAAATGGTTTCTTTCCTTTCTTCAATATTAGGATATGATGATGATCATTCAATTGAAGAAGTCATTCTTAATTTGATGAATGCAATTGCTTCTCTTGTTGGTTCACCTCCAATTGGGTTCAAGTTTGCAAATAAATTTATTGCAACCTTTTCATGAACAATTATGTGGTTTCCATGATCTCAAATTCTTTAGGTACAAAACTTACTTGGTTTACTTAATGATATATTTCTAGTCTAATTATTTTAAACATTTGAACTTAAAGGAGTTGGATACTAAAGGTCATCCCCTTCCAGTTGTGGATTGGAACTTAGTAGTAATTAAACATTATAAGCACTCTTTTGATGGCCCTCCCTCCCCTGCTAATCCTTGTGAAGCACCGTTATTCACTTCTAAATTCGCTCTCTATCTTCATTGACAAAACTCCACTCTCCCCATCCACCTTACCTCTAGACTCGATCAGACGTGAAAATGTGACTATTTGGATATCCAAGAAACCTAAGCTTGTGAAGCCTCTAGGAGACTCTGGGGATCAACCCTATATTCCCTTATCTGTCAGAATAAAAGATGCTACTAGATATTGCTTTCCTACAAACCAACCTTCTTCCCTTGGGGTACTTAGAGCAGAGTGTTCCCCTAGTCTAGGTTCTTAATGAAATTTATCTCTCTTAACATCTGTGGTTTTGGAGGGTTTACCAAGATAAAATCCCTAGAGTCTCTCCTCTCCGACATCAAGCCTGATATGATCTTCTTCCAGGACATTATGTGTGATCACGTTCAGGCCCTGCTTTCCTTTGCTAAAACCAGACCTGGTTGGGAATTTTGAGCCACTGACTCACTAGGCCTCTCGGGGGGTCTTCTCACAGGATGGGATCCCACTATTGTGCGGTGTAAATCTTTTGTCTCGTTAACAGGTATTTTGGTTAAGGTATTTTTGAGAAACCAACCCTTGGAACTTACATGCCTCAACTGTTACGGTCCCTACCTAAACAGGATTGTGTTCTGAGTTTTAGATGCGAATGCGGGTATTTATAATCATCCTAATCTGATTATTGTAGGGAACCTTAAATTTAATCTCTCAGATGCTGAGATTTGGGGCCAGAAAGTCCATATTGATCCATTTAGTTCCAATTTTGCTCAGTTGTTGGAACGTACCTGTATGTTGACTTAGCCCCGGTACATGCAGGACCAACTTGGAGAAATGGTAGATCTAGGGCTGAGGGTATAAGTAAGAGGTTGGACAGGTTTCTAGTATCTGACTCACTGGTGCTTTGCTTCTCACTTTACTAGAGTTGGACTCACCACTCGATGATCTCTGATCACTTTCATGTGTGTCTGGAGTGGGATGATCCTGCCTATAAGAGGAACTTTCCCTTTAAGTTCAACAGGGCTTGGCTTCTGGTGGAGGATTTATCCCATATGGTAATTTCCTCTTGGCCCTCTAAGATGTCTTCTTCCGAATGCAATGCCATGAATATCATGGTTTTGAATTAAAAATACTTAAATGTGATGTAATTAAAATTTGGGAAAAGAGGCAAAAATTGAAATAGGTCCAGGAACTAGTAGAACTGGATTGTGAACTCCAACATCTCTTCTCTTTGTTTCCCTCAGGTATTCTCCCTGATTTTGAAGCACAAAATTTAGTTTCCATTAAGAGCAGAAAAGAAAAGATCTTGGATCATGAGGTGCTTACGTGGAGACTAAAGAGCAAGGAGGTGCTAACACAAAAATTTTCTACTGTTTTTCCTCGGCAAGACAAAACAATAATTATATTTGAGAACTTTCTAATGGTGATGAAAACTCAGTTTGAAATTTGGATAAGCTCAAGTTATTGGGGGGAGCACATTTCTCCTCCCTTTTTATGGATGATGGTAAATCCCTCATATCTGATCAATAACATATTATCAAACACTTCCCTTATTTCCTTACTTCGGAAGACTCGGACATCATGGTTGCTGAGGTTTTGATGATGGAAATTGAATCTACTTTGAAGACATTTAAGAAGGACAGGAGTCCTAGGCCAGATGGTTGGCCAATGGAATTCTTGATAAATTTCTTTGATCTTGTTAAGAATGACTTGTTGAAGGTTGTAGAGCAATCTCGAAAATACGGTAGGGTTGGGAGAGCATTAAACTCCACTTTTCTGACCCTCATTCCCAAATGTGATAAACCAAAATCCTTTGTGTGTTTCAGACCCATATCTCTCTGCAACCTAATTTATAAACTTATTTCAAAAATCATCTCCAACAGACTGAAGCCCATTCTTGCAAGGGTCATTTCAATTGAGCAGTTTAGTTTTCTAAAGAACAAGAAAATTCATGAACCGATTGGCATTACTTAGGAAATACTACATACTATTAAATCAAAAAATTCGGAAGCTCTGGTCCTAAAACTTGAGTTCATTAAATCTTTTGATAGAGTTAATTGGACTTTCTTGTGCCTTATTCTCCTTTAGATTAGTTTTCCTTTGGAAACAGTAAACTGGATCATGGGATGCGTGTCATCAACAAACTTTTCAGTCGTAATTAACGGTTCTCCTTCTGGTTTTTTTAATGCCACGAGTGGAATATGACAAGGGTGCCCCTTGTCACCTCTTCTCTTTCTATTGGTGATTGAAGGGCTTACTCGACTCATTGGGGACACAAAGTTTTGTAGAAAAATTCAAGGTATTTGTCTCTCATTTTCCCTTGCTTTATCCCACTTACTCTTTGTGGATGATGTTGTTCTATTTGGTTGTGGTACCTTGGAGGAATGGAAAGCTTATAAAGATGTATTGGATCTCTTCTGTTCAATGTCGAGAATGAGTGGAATTATGGTTAAATATTCTTTTCTCAGTAATAACTTGCGCGAGGAGGTTAGTAACAACATTAGAGCTATTCTTCCATATAAAATGGAACCGATTGACTCTGGCTTTAAATATTTTGGCTTTAGGCTTAAACCCTATGGATATGGTCTAAAGGACAGGAGATGGATCATAAAAATCTTTGATAATAAGATTGGTATTTGGACTTACAGAATTTTATCCTTAGGTGGCTGACTTATATTGATCATACAGTCTTGACTGGGATACCAGTATACTGGTTCTCCCTTGCGAGACTTCCAAAATCCATCTTGAATAGACTAAGGCAATGTATATTTTTTTTGTAAGTTGCTTTAATCTATTATAATATAGAGGAAAAAATTACAAAGTTCATCATGACCACAGGAGGCTGAAGGCGATGAAGCCACCACCTTGTCCTCTCAAAAGATGGTCATCTAAGAGAGCCAGAGGTGAAACTGTTCCACTTTGAAAGTAAAGGCCGAGGCCCATAGTTTGACATAGTTACATATTTTAACAGTAAAACGACGTAAAAAAAGACAAGAGCCTGGAAAAAGACACAGGCAATGACCCAAATAGACAAAGACTTGGGCCTGGAGGAAGACACAGGAATTGACCTTGCCATAAACATAAACAAAATCCTTGAAATAGACACAAGCGTAGGAGATAGACACGATAAGCAAAAAACCAAAAAAACCTGGATAGCTTGAGCATCAGAAAGGTGGAATGTCTGGAATTTCTTCAATTATGGGGCAAGCCCATTGTTCCTCCTGCGACTTGCTGGGAGAGTTGGTGGTGACTTCCAGAGGCATTTGGGGCTGTAGCTGCTGCGGAGCAGGCTGCTAGGTGACCATCGCCTTCAAGCGCTTGATAAACGGCTCAACCGTCGAGGGTATGGGAAACGTCGAAGCAAGAGGGGGCGCCATTGTGCACCCAGTTGCACTGCCGCTGCCGCTGCCAGAAGGCAGAACCATGCCACCCATGGCGCTATTGCTTCCACCGCCACCCTGTTCACGACTGTTGCCAAGCATCCCTCCTTGGCCTGAGATACCCATACTACATTTCCATGCGAATGAGCTCTCCATTGCCATGAGCTGAGCATCTATCTCCAAAATTCTGGTCTTCACCAAATGAACCGTGTCTCTGGCATCCACCCAATTGGTAAGCATTCCCTCCATTAAATTACAGAGCATGTTCTTCATGAGCCAGTGGTGATTGATTTGGATACCATCCTGGCCCATTGCCAACTTCTGATTTAGAATTTGGTTCTCCCAAGCTTCCACAAGAACACGAACTCTGTTAGAGATGTGCGGTTCATAGTCCGCAGTTACCTGAAAGCTACAGCCTCTATGTGCTTTTCCCCTTCCTGAGGTGGCTCTGCACAGAGTGCCACGTTGCCGCGACATGCTGAGCCAAAAGCGCTTCTTCTTCCAGAGAGTATCAATTAACAAAATTCAGTTCGTGGAGGCAGACTCACTGTAAGTTTGCAGACACTCAACAATCCAAGGTGTGTGCTTAGCCGAGCAGAGCCGAACTCTGATATCCAAATACCACACTGCCGTGCTCAATACCTTCTCCCTCCCTACCATTGTACGTGCCATGAATTTCAATGCAGAGCCTTGAAGGCTAGGATTGAAGCCGATCTTCGCCACCCCACGTTGCAGGTGCGGAGGTGACATCCCTCTCCGCTCCCACGCTTAGAGGACGACAAAGGTTCTCGTAGGTGTCATCGCTGCCGAGGTTATCATGTTGATCGCCATGCGTCCTTCGCTCAGATCAAGGAAAGGCCTAACGTTGATCCGTGGAGCACTCACCCGCATCTAGGAAAGGCAATGTATCTTTACTTTTCTTTGGGAAGGTACAATAAGCAAGCGCAAGTTGCACTTAGCTGATTGGAAAAGTCTCTCAAGACCTTTCTCCCTTGGGGAATGGAATATAAAAAATTTGGAATGGTTTAACATCTCGCTCAGACTCAAGAGCTTGTAGATTATACTCAGGAGTAATGGTCTATGGAACCAAGTGATTCAATTCAAATATCTCAAAGACAAACTGTTGACTCTTGGCTCTGTCGAAATTTGTTTTATGTTCAAAATACCTCTCATATTTGGAATGGTTTCATACGAGTTCTCCCATGGATCAATTGTATGTTGGGTTGGAGAGCTAGATATGGTGCCCATATCAAGTTGGGAATTCACCCTATTGCTGGGTTGAAATCGACCTACATCCTATCCAATGATCTTTGTGCATATCTAAATGACTATGGCATCTTTAATCTCAGTCAGGCTCGCAACTTTGGGTTTTATCCTACTTCCTCCTCCTACTGGTTGACTGCGGAGAACCTTGATCTTGGAGGGTCTTGGAAGGAGGAGTGGTCACGTTACAACTGTGGTCAATCCCATGGGGGTATCAATCTCTCTAATCAAAACGACCATATTCTCTAGTTGCATAATACAAAAAATGGTGAAGCTACTGCTCAACTGGCTTACGACCTTATTGCAAATTATTTCTCGGAGCAATTATTTGGTTGGAATTACAAGCAGCTCTGGCAATGACAATTACCACTGAAACAAAAGTGCTTTAGTTGGTTATGTGCTGAGAATCGTATCAGTTCGTGGGATAATTTGAATAACAGGGGATGGATTGGTCTAGGCCGATGTTTTTTATGCAACACTGATAATGAATGGGTGGATCACCTTTTTGTTGCTTTCTCTTTCACACACACTATGAGAGCCACTCTTGCTTCTCGTTTATTGTTGGTTATTAATTGGAAGGAGTTCTCCATCTTGGATAATTTAAAATCTTGGACTGAGAAAGTACACAACCTGCTTTACTTTCCTCTATTTTATATCTGGTGCATTTGGAAAGCTCACAATCATTTCATTTTTGAAGATCAAGAGTCGATGGTTGGCCTTGTTTGTTATGCGCTCATGAATCTTTTTAATGCTTATCTTGTTGTGGGGAAAATAATTGCACATCATGAAATTGGATCAGGTCCTTCAGTCACTTATCCTTATGGGTACTTCGATGGTGCTGCAACATCTAACATAGGGGGTGTTGGTTTTACTCTACTTATCAGTTCCTCTAATTAATTTCTCATTAAGTTGAGTTACGGTGTTAGCACCAATACTAGGGAAGAATTAATGACACTTTGGGCCCTTATGTTTTTTGTGGTATCTATTGGCATTCCTACTCTCTCTATCTTTGGGGACTCTCGGGTCATCATAAACTAGGAGAACTATGTGGAAATCCTAGCTGTTGTGGACCTTGAACACTGGCGTGAATGCATTTCTGAGGTCAAGGCCTCTTTTCTCTCTATAAACTTTCAACACATTTATAGGGAGGACAATTCAAGTGCTGATGGTTTATCAAAGGAAGCACTTTCTCTTGAGATGGGAAAACTCTCCTTCATTGAGTTCTTGGAAGGAGATGCTATTGGAAGTGGAACTTTACTTCTCTTTTAAGGTATGCTTTAACATACTTGCAGTGTGACAGTGTCTTACTCATCTTTCTTTAGGAAAGATTTGAGTTTTGTTGTTTAAAGCCTTTATTTTTACTGTCGTAGCTCCTTTGGCTGAGCTGATTTATTGGCACTTTGTGTGCCTTTGTATGGGGGTATTTTTGTTTTCCCCCTTAGTGCTTCCTTTGGATAAGTTGTCAGGGCTCTTTTTGTGCTTCCTATGGACTATGTGGAACTGTCTTTTCTGAGAGATTAGTGGTATTTTGTATGGGGGTTAGAGGCTTCTATTACTCCCCATTGTGTATTGGATGCAAGATCCTATTGACATGGCCTACATGTTTTGTTTTTGGCGGATGCCTCTTTCTGTTTTTATTATTGACATAGTGTGATACTTAGTATCATGGATTTGTAAATGTTACCTTTGATTCTCTGGAATATCAAGGAACTGAGCTTTTTCTTCTTGAAAAAAAAACTGATACATTTGATGCTTTAAGGACTTCATTGACAATTTTATTTTGTGTCCCCACTTGGTCTTTCATGGATAACCTGTTTCCATGATACCTATGGATTTCTTGAATTAACTTCAGTTGAGTCCATAAACCAAGGTAGGAGATTGGTATCTTCGTGAAGATTACACTATTCTCAAATTCTATGGCTTTGAAGCTTAGTCTTTCTTACTTCCCATTTTTATTCCACAAATAATTTTTGCTTTAGAATATATGAGACAAAAGTTGTCTCATGACCGTCTCCATTTTACCTTTAAAAAACAAGAAGTCCACTTTCACCGTAGCCGCTCATGTTTTTATTTTATTGTTAATAATAAATCTTCTCTAGATATTGTAAGCAAAATGTTGAATTCTTTTGGTTTAAAATTGGGCCAACTAAGCATTAAGACCCTTTCTATCCGATCTCAAAGAAAAGGATTTCCTTAAATCCTTGTGCTTGTGTCCATCATAATAATTTGGAAGAAAAGATGTTTGGTAACAAAGACACTTGGGAGGAAGTGAAATGTATAATTCAAATTCAGAGTGTTTGGCCCAATTGAATCAACAATCTCGTAAGGGATTCAAAGCCTCCAGTTCCAAGTCCAATGATAACACATGATGATAATTTTAAATCCAACAAAACACAGACAAACTTAAGCATCAAGTGAAGTCAAACAAGTAATGGGATTAACTGCTACTCTAGTAGTCGAAGTAAATAGTTGCAAGAAAATGGTTTGCAAAGGTTTGTTCTACTCAGTCTACAAAGAAACATCTACTTAGTCTACAAAGAAACATCAAGATGGAAGTAAAAGAAAAGGATAAAGTGAGCGTAAAATTGTTTCAAGCGAGTCGTATTGTAAAAAAGGGAAAATTCAGAATCAAGACACTTGGTTAAAGTTACTCAAGTTTTTATTCAAGATGATTTAGAAATCGCAAAATGGGGAAAGTTGTCAAAATAAGTGGGTGCTTTGCTAAGAGAGTTGAAGGTTATAAAATAAATGGACCCTATCCTAATGGTTTGCTTTCCTCTACATTGGTATCACAAGATTCAATTAAAGGTGAATGATTGAAGCAATTAAATTCATACCTAGGATTGTTGGAGATTTTAGATGATAGCATGGTCCTGAGGCTTTTGACATCTACAAACCATGAAAAGAGTATGTTTAATCTATTAGTTCTTCATCGAGACACTGCATCAAATAAAGTGAATACAAGATGACAGTTCTGCAGATGGATCCCAATTAAGTAAATTAAGTTGACATGATTGAGTGGCATACAAAAATTCAGGAAATAGCTTTCAAGAAGTTAAATCAATATATTTTGCATGTTAAGAAACTCCAAATCCTAGTTAGCAAGTTGAATAAACAACTAAAGAATGACATGATATTAAATAGGGAAAGACTCACTAAGATAGAGGATTTGACATGATATTAAATAGGGAAATACTAACTAAGATAGAGAATTGGAAGGAAAATTTGTGGTTTTAGCGATTACACCTAGTGGATATGAAAGTGTTACTCGGACACCAAAATCATAACCTTAAGTCTATGGTGAAAATACTACAAACAGATCATGTAGAGTCAATGGAGTTGATTGTGGCTCATGAAGAAAAATAAGTATAGTATTGGAGAATGGCAAATTGATTTATCAAAATTATCAATTAATGTGTGGAACCAATGAGCTAATCACAAAAAAGGCTAAAATTTAGGAAGATCATTTGATTTAAGCCCATAAGTTGCATCAAGAAATTGCTAAATAATTTCAGAGACTTACCCTTGGCAAAGTTATTTTAGATGCAAAATAGTTTGAATGATGATGATAAAATAATTGACGTTTCTAGTAATGAAGAAAATGTCGATGATATGCCAAAAAGGTTAGGTACTTATAAAACACAAGTTTATGAATTAACAAATGAAATTCAAATGTTAAGAAAGGGAAAGGAAAATCATTATAGGGAGGAAAAAGTATCTAACCTACATGGTGTTTTGAAAGGGGGGAATTATTTATTCAAGATTTGCGGTCTCAAATTTCTAAGAAGAATTCAAACATCGAAACATTATCACAGACTTAGGATACTTTGAAAGGGGGAAATCATTTATTCAAGATTTACAATCTCAAATTTCTAAGAAGAATCCAAACATTGAGACATTATCACATGCTTAGGATACGATAAAAGGGTTGTTACAAATTATTTAAATAAAATATCAAGAAGATAATACACAATTACTACCAAGAATGATATTTGGGAGATAATTCTTCACATGTATACGTTTAGACCACATTTTTAATTTTTCTATCTATGTGAAAAATGCCCAACTTGATATAAAGACATTATGGCCCGATGTATCTTAGAAAGCCGATGACGCCAATCAAATAATTCAGTTTTAAATGCTTTGCCTCAAAGTTCTTTAATTGCACTAGGAATTAAAGGCAAGACTTATATGATTTTGGAAATACAAAAATTTAATGTGAATAAAGAGTTAATAATCACTATTTAGAAAAAAATGCACTTAGTCTAATAAAGCTTCTATAGATGATAAGGGTCAATATTCTCTACCTGTGAAATCGATTTCACCATTAACATGGACCAAAAAACTCATGCTTCCAAGAAATGAATGAAAATATAGAAGAGAGATCAAAACCAATCTCAAGGAAGAAAATTGTTTACTCCTTGTTAAGAGATTTTAGTATTTTTTTCCACCATTAAAAATTTGTATAATTCCCAACCACCTATTTCTTATGAACTGCATATTGAGTTGGATATTGCTTGCAACAGAAAGTTGAAATTGTCATATCCAACCGATCAATCATGGAGTAGTATTGTATGCTATAAACACAAAAGTTCGAATCAAGAGGATAAGAGGGCTTCATCTTCAGAATTTCAAAGGAAATTAGCTTGCCACTAAAATTAAAGCTAGGAAAAAAGAATAGATAACTCGCATTTTGTCCCTTGTTCATGACATTGGTTATTAAGGAAACTATACTTTCATTTGTATATCATCAAGTTAGCTAGATTGAATATTTTTGGGCTAAATGGTTAGGTACTCCACCAAAAAAAAAATAGTTAGAACAAAGGGATATATATAGCTCTGAAGAAATGAATTAAAGAGAGTTGGAACTAGAAGAGACTAAGAAAAATGTTATTTTTTATTTTATGATAAGGATTTAAAGATTGAGTTTTCTATTAGGTGTTTGTTATGAGACTTTTTAAAAGGATTTATCCCTTTGTTTTGTTAGTAAGTAAATACTTATTAATTTTTACCAAAATCTTCCTTGTTCCTTAAACATTCAAGCTAGATTTGATTTGAGCAAGCATAAATCAAACATGCAACATGCTTCTAAATATGATTTAAGCAAGTTTTCAAGGTGCATTATTTTTCCATGTTCATGATTTTCAAACAAATCCAAGCATGCAAACATCCAAAAATATAAATAATGGATTCAACTTTTCAAGCTAAGAAAATACAAGGGAATCCATTCAAGCTGGGTTTTAACCCAAAATTTGAACTTTTCACTTCAGTGAAGCATACAATTAAAAAATAATAATTAAAAGCTTTAGTCGTTATCCTAGCATTGTGTGAAACCCTTCCAATGGTTGCTAAGCAGTTGTATATCAGTTTTCTAAAGGTGGTTGAAACTCTAGACAACTCCAAGCTCATTGCATGGTCTAAAGCTGAAAATGCAGTGTTGGGGATGTAACACGCTTTAAACAATCTTGTAATTGATCCTTGAAAATAAGCCTCTAAATGTAACCAAATGATCCTAGGCATAATTCGGAAGGAAATATTTATGGAATAAAATACTATATCTAGGTATAGTATTCTAGTTTGATCAAACTTAAATAATGTAAGGGACATGCAATAAAAACACACAACATTATCAATCCTTGTAAATTTTGGAGAATATATCAATCTACTCATGTTTAATATAAAAAAGATAAGTTATTTTTTCTACTCATGTTTTATATAAAAAAGATAAGTTGTTTTTTCTACTCATGTTTTATATAAAAAAGATAAGTTAATTTAAATTTTTTTTTATAAATTAGTAATTTTTTTTAAATATGATAAAATATAGCCAAATGGTGAAAATTAACAACTTAAAAATATAATCACTCTCTATAAAGGAAAACTCTACCTACAAATTGAAATCGCTTCTTAAAGCTTTAAACTTGCATGTTAATGATCATGGACTGAAAAATGGCAAAGAAATGAAAAAAGAGTTGCAATTGTTAAATACAAGAAGAATGAAGCAAATAAGAGGAAATGTTGGGATTTAAAGAAGATGAAATGCTTTGCAGGCTATGCAAAAGAAGATTTAAAACTAAAGAAAGCTTTCCAAATCCATGGAAAAATATAAATGATTCTGTGAGGGTAAATAAGCAAGTCATTGATCTCTAAGGCTTGTTTAATAGTCTAGGTAAGTAAGTAGCCATTTTTAGCCCACTCTTGACTTCCAAGAAAAGAAAACCTTAATCACTCACTAGAAGTATTTGTTTAGCATTCTAAGTGTGATTGACCAAGTGTATCATCGATTTTTTTATCTCTAAGGCTTGTTTGATAGTCTAGGTAAGTAAGTAGCCATTTTTAGCCCACTCTTGACTTCCAAGAAGTGAAAACCTTAATCACTCACTTGAAGTATTTGTTTAGAATGGTGAAAACCTTAATCACTCACTTGCAGTATTTGTTTAGCATTCTAAGTGTGTGATTGACCAGGTGTACCATCGATTTTTGAGATAACTAGGAAGTATTTGTTTGGCATTCTAAGTGAGTGATTGACAAGGTGCACCATCGATTTTTGAGATAACTAGGTTGAGAGACTGGCTAGCCTCCCAACCTAGTGATTTAAGATTGAGAGACTTATCAGTTTGGACAAAAGCATCGAAAAATCGCCTCCTGGTCTACCTCTTGCCATCAAAAACGATGTTTGCAAGGTTGGAGGCAACTTGATTCTTGGCAAGCTGTCCGATAAGGCGTTCATTTTGTGTGAAGGCAACGATGGAAGGAGCAGTCCGATTCCCCTGTTCGTTGGCGATGATATCAACTCTGTCACGATCACCGCGCCAAATGCCCACACAACTGTAAGTGGTTCCGAGATCGATGCCGATGGCCTTGCCACTGTCATGATGATGATGAGAAGAAGCCATGGCTGGATGGAAACAATTAATCAGGGAGAAGGACCTGCGCACCCCTGTCACGTCCCCGGTTTTGACCCCGTTTGCATGATGTATATATTGTAATTAATCGTGGTGAGGAGCTCAAGGCAAAAGCCCCACCATCAATTTGGTTGT
>LPNX010275968.1:322008-341587 GCA_001517045.1 Pseudotsuga menziesii
CGTGACAACCCCGAAAAGCGAAAATCAGACCAAGGAATTGGTATATCGTGAGGAGTTTGACGGCGATATATAAGAAGGGAGAGAGGTTTTCACTTTTCAAGTTTCTACATAGTCAACCCCTGGAGAAACCTTGAGGAGCATATTGATTGTAGCCATTTATTTTCCAAACTATATTGATGAGGAAACAAACAATTCCTCGGTGGTGGCATTGATCCTCATGATAGAACTCAAGAGGGCTCTTCACAAAATGCAATCAAACAGGTAACTGGGTCCAGATGGTCTCCGAATTGAATTTTGTAAAGGCTTTTGAGGGCTTATTAAATCAAGATCTATCATTTGACTAATCAATCAAGTAATGAAAAAAGGTTTCTTAGAGCATTCGACTCTACCTTTTGGGTAAACAATCCCTTTTTTTATGATTTTTGTCTTATCTCCCTCTACAACTGCATTTATACAAATATTTCCAACATCATAGCCATCCAACTGAAACCTACCCTCCCAATGCATATCTCAAGGTAACATATGGGTTTCCTCAATGGGTGTGATATCCAAGATGCAGTAAGTACTACCTAGTATACAAATATTTCCAACATCATAGCCATCCAACTCAAACCTACCCTCCCAATGCATATCTCAAGGTAACATATGGGTTTCCTCAATGGGTGTGATATCCAAGATGCAGTAAGTACTACCTAGGAGGTTTTTCACTTGGTCAAACTTCATAAAAATGAGCCTTTATAACAAAATTGACCTCTATAAAGCTTTTGATAAATCCAGTTGTCTTTACTTCCATTTGATTCTTATTCAACATGGATTTTTTAGACCTTACATTCAATGGATATAAGCTTACATCTCCACAACCTCTCTTGCCATTTTCATTAATGAATCAACCATCCAATTCTTCCCCATCACTCAAAGGCTTTGCCAAAGGATGGCATATTTCCCCTTCTTTTTTCGATAATCATTAAAGGTCTCAACAAACTTATCAAAGCGTAACACCTCAGAAATATAAATGGTGTTGAGCCAGCCAAACATATCCATATTACCCACTTATTGTTTGTAGATCCATATTACCCACTTGTTGTTTGTAGATGGTCTATTTCTCTTTAAAAATGGATCCGCCCAAGAAGCCAACAGCTTTTCTATTTAACAACCTACATAAAAATTAATTAATAAAAAAATTTCATCCATTTCAATCATGTCCCTCTCACTCACCTTAGATTCATTCTCAAGCTGCTTCCTTTCTCCCCTGGAAGATTTCCCAGTTAAGTTAACATATCTGGGCTTTCATCTGAAACCTAGTAATTACCTGATACAAAATTGGGCATGGATCTTTGATAAGATAAAAAGCTGGAAGAAACCAAAGCACATTTTAATGCGGCTCAAGCAAGGCCGTTTTAATTTCAAGGTAATATGGAGGTCAATGGGATGCCACTTGTATTCCAGTAGACATTATTGTACTCAAAAGACATTGAATATCTAGGAGATTTTGCTAGGCCGTTTCAATTTCAAGGTAATATGGAGGCCAATGGGATGCCACTTGTATTCTAGTCGACATTATTGTACTCAAAAGACATTGAACATCTTGGAAATTTTGCTGTAATCCACTTGTATTCCAATAGACATTATTGCACTCAAAAGACATTGGGGGATGGGACTTTGAACATCCTGGACATTTTGCTATAACTCTTGCAGTTAAAGGGACCTGGAGACTAATACAAAATAAAGGTCTATGGCAAGAGTTGTTATACAACAAATACATTGCCTCCAAGCTCACTACAAGATTGGATCAGGTATCCACACAAAAGATGTCATATTTAAATATTTTAACTTTGAACAAATTTCTTATCCAAGAAAGAGTTGGATATTTAAATATTAAAATAGATTTAGCAATATCAAATACTCTTACTACTCAGTAACAAATACTCTTATTACTCAGTTAAAAAAACATTTATAATTTATCTTATATCAAAATAGCTCATTTGACATTTAAACAACGACCAAATTTTGTTAACAATAGGATAATGAGAAAGCGCAACCATGGTTATAGTTGAGAAAGCAAAAGATGAATCGGTGATGGCAGTCAGATTCCAACCTAAGATCTAAGCCATCTCAAGCTGGCCTCAAAATGTCAATGGTGAAAAGGATAAACACGACTGTATTTTCTTATATGTAAACAATTATAGTATCTTTACTATTTCATCAGTTCAATTATAGGTCATGATAATATTTATGTGGTGTATTGCTCTGATCTGTTTTCCAGAAAAACACTATATCTCTTTAGCTTCATTGCTAACTCGTAACTTATAGTTAACCATTTAGAAACATGAAGCAGTAACTCATTGTCTGCATAGGTCCATTTTGAGGGCATGTTTTAAAAATAAATAAACACAATGCAAAAATGGACTTAATGCTTGAACAGAGAATACTCAAAATTCCAATAAACTTGCTCAGAACATAAATAATATACAAATATTTTCTTTAAAAGTAAGATCACAACATAGATGCTAAAGAAGATTTTAAATTCAATTCAAAGATTCAAGTGATTATTGTTTAAAATTGCATCATAAGATCAAAACTACACTCTTAATAGTTGAAGATAAATGATGCTGGCCATGTACCAGATTTGATTTGCAGCGTTATGAAACAAAATATAACCATTATAAATAATGGTCTCTAACAAAGTAGACAGAGGAATGATTTAGCAAACTTAAATCTGTAAGATGGAAGCTGTGAGAGACCTCATTTTGGCCCTTGGACTATTTTTCTACATAATCTTTTAACAGTCTGCATTTCCTTTACTAAATCATCATTTTTTGCACACTCATTTTCACTGAGCCATTCACCTGCCTCTTCAAGACCTGCTTTCATGATTTCAAGGTTTTTCTTCTTCATCTCTCCCCTGACTTTTTCGGTATTCAATATTTTATTCATGTCGTAGATGTATTGATCCAATGCATTCCTCAATTCCACCGTTTCCTTCCACACTTGATCATCAATTTTCAGTTTCTCTGCCTCCGCTATCATTTTGGCAATCTCATCATCGCTCAACGTACCGCTCTCATTGGTCATGATCATCGCTTCCTTTACACCGCTGGCCTTGTGCTCTGCTGACATCTTCTCAATTCCATTTGCATCGATCTCCATACTCATCATAATTTCGACTTCGCCTCTAGGTGCACGGGGAAGTCCCTCCAGAACAAATTTGCCCAAAAGATTATTGTGTTTGATATCAAGCGTTTCCCCTTCGTAGACGTCTATTAATACTGAATCTTGATTGTCTCGTACAGTCACTAAGGTTCCCTCCCTTCTAACCGGAATTTGTGTATTTCTGGGGATCAATACGCTCATGATGCCCCCAACTGTTCCAATTCCTAGACTCAGCGGAGTGACATCTCGAAGTATGAGGTTTGCTGTGTGATCGCCATTCAACACCGCAGCCTGCACAGCAGCCCCATAAGCTACAGCTTCATCGGGATGGATGGCCTTACACAACTCCTTACGCCCCTCGAAGAAATCTTTAAGCAGCTCCTGCACTTTGGGTATTCGCGTAGAACCTCCCACCAACACAATTTTGTCAATTTGGGTTTTACTGATTCTTCCATCCTCCATGCACTTCTTCACAAGTTCAATGCATTTTTCAAACAGATCCATATTCATCTGCTCAAACTTAGCTCTCCTGATTTTTGAATGAAGGTCTTGGCTTTCTTGAAGACAGGGTACTTCCACGATGGCCTCCACACATGAAGACAGCTCTCTCTTGGCCCCCTCGCATACACTGCGAAGTCTCCTAAGCGCTCTTGCATTTGATGATATGCTGATTTTGTATTTCTTTTGAAATTCCTGCACAAAATGGCTGACCAATCTATTGTCAAAATCCTCGCCTCCCAGATGGGTATCTCCACCGACTGCCTTGACCTCAATTTTGTGCTTATTAATATTTAGTACAGCAACATCGAATGTCCCTCCGCCCAAATCGAATATAAGAATGGTCTCCCCTTGTTCTGATGAAAAAGATTTGGATCTGTCAAACCCATATGCAATTGCAGCAGCAGTCGGCTCGTTCAGTGTTTGTAACACATCAAGACCAGCTATGGTCGCGGCAGTTTTAGTGGCCCGCCTTTGAGAATCGTTATAGTAAGCAGGAACGGTAATCACAGCTTTGTTTACCTGACAACCGAGGTATTGTTCGGCGATTTCTTTCATCTGAAGCAACACCATCGACGATATTTCCTCAGCTTCAAAGGTTTTATTTTCTCCTTTGAAGGAAACTTGGATGAGAGGCTTGTCGTTAGGTCCGCGTGCAACAGAAAATGGCCAGACACACTTATCACTTTGCACACAAGAATCTGAGAAGCGCCTCGCTATCAATCTCTTGGCATCGAAGACTGTATTTTCAGGGTTGGAAGCGACTTGATTCTTGGCAGGCTGCCCAATTAGGTGTTCATTTTGTGTGAAGGCAACCATGGAAGGAGTAGTCCGATTCCCCTGTTCGTTGGCGATGATATCAACTCTGTCATGATCACCGCGCCAAATACCCACACAGCTGTAAGTGGTTCCGAGATCGATGCCGATGGCCGTACCACCGCCATTATTAGAAGAAGCCATGGATGGATGGAAACAATTGATCAGGTAAAAGAAGCATCTGCACACGCCCCCCCGAGAAGAGAAAATCAGAGTGAGGAATCGGCACCTATATCGTCCGAAGAGTTTGACCGCAATATATAAGGATTGCTTTGGCAGTTGGTTCCACTTCCCGCCTCATCTCATTCAAATTGTGTTGCATTGCATTGCATGGCCGGTTTGCATTATTTACGCCGTGTCTTTTGGGAGTGTTGAAGGAAAGCCCATTGCTGCGCATTGATAACTTAAATTGACGGTACGTAATAAACTTTGTGATGATAGAGGGATCATTAACAGCTGTGTAACTAGCATATTTACATAATTTGTGGTTGAGTTTATATTTGTTACATGTTATCATTAAAATTCTTCATGTTATTTATTTATCAACTATCGTATTCATGTATATATATATATCTTACATTTTTTCATCAGTATTCTTCATGTTATTTATTTATCAATTATCATTTATTATATATATATATATATTTTACATTTTTCTAGTTATGTGCCATGAAATGTTGGTAATCCATTCATCAGTTATGAGTTCTAGATGCATTGCTACCACTTATTTTTTATATTCTTTTTTTAATAATTATTTATTTCCAATTTTGAACGACTGCCATAGAATCAATCTCGACGGTACACTTGTCTTATCGTCATTCCTAGATGAAAAAGTATAAGTTGTAGTCCACCCCAAATCTCAAATAAAAACGTCTATCTACGTAACTAGCACACCCACATAGTTTGTGGTTGGATCACGTGGATAGGGATCAAATGGTTGAGAGATAGTTATGGAATGGAAAATATTTTTTTCTTCTTCATAGTCTTCTAGTTAAACCATTCAACTGTGAGTTATCATCAATGCCTAACTACATGTTATCACCAACATTCTTCTTGTTATCCATTTATAAGTATGGGTTATTTTGGGTTATTTTTTATATTTGTTTTCTTTTTTTATCTTACATTCTTCTAGTTATCTGTCATGAATTGCTGGTTATCCATTCATTAACTATGAGGTATCCCTATATTGCTATCAGTTATCCATTCATCAATTAGCTACCAATTATTTTTTATAATTGTTTATTTTGAATATTGAACGACTGCCATAGAATCAATCTCGACAGTACACTTGTCACATCCTCCTCTGTAGATGAAAAAGCATAGGTCGTAGTCCACCTCAAATCTCAAATAAAAACGTATATCAACGTAATTGATGTTATAACTAGCACACCCACATAGTTTGTGGCTGAAAATATTTTTTTGTTCCTCATATTCTTCTAGTTAAACAGTTCAAGTGTGAGTTATCCATGCTTAATTACATGTTATCACGAACATTCTTCTTGTTCTCCATTTATCAAGTATTAGTTATTTTTTTATATTCTTTTTCTTTTTTTATCTCACATTCTTCTACTTATCTCCCATGAATGATTGGTTATCCATTCATCAACTATGAGTTACCCTTGCATTGCTACTAGTTATCCATTCATGAGTTAGCTACCAGCTATTTTTTATATTCCTTTTTTTATAAATGTTTATTTTGAATTTTGAACGACTGCCATAGAATCAATCTCGACAGTACACTTGTCTCATCCTTGTCCGTAGATGAAAAAACATAGGCCATAGTCCACCCCAAATCTGAAATAAAAACGTCTATCCACGTAATTACGTTTTTGAGGGGCATTTTCAAAACACTATAGCTGTGATCGTTGTCTTTTTGACCAATTGGCGTTCGAAACGTGTCCAATGTCTCGTCCAACCAACAACCGACACGTGTCTACCATCCCACTACCTACCACACATCTACTTTGTTGTCCATGTTGCAGGTTTGGCTTATTTTTGTGTTTTTTCCCTCTCCCCCGAAGACCTGATCATAAAACCTAGGCAGCCTCTCTTTAAATGCCCATGCATTCTACATCTTGCGCACTGAGAACACCATTCACTCGGCTTTGAAGGACATTCGAGATTCACAGAGGGAGACATGGATCATAAACGTGTTTCTCTTATGATGCTCGTGTTTCATTATCACGATGGCCACTCTACTTGTAGCGACACCAACTCAGAAGCAACATTCCTCTGCTTCTCATGTCTATGGCTATGTGGGTGGATTAAGTTTTCATCGGATTGTTTCCTCTTTTAATGGATTTGTTTTGAATGGACACAATATGTTGGAGGATGGTCATGGATTCCCGTCATCTCTGGACCATCACGAGAAAATGGATGTGTAGGCTCTTTAAAAAGTACATCAAAAGAGTTATGCTCCTGGTATAGTATTACTTGCAAGCAACACACCAGAAGAATTGTTGTTGCAATGCTTCTTACAGTTTTTGCACCATTTTGTGCTATGCTATACTATGGAAATTACATTACTTGGAAGTGGTGGCAGCAATAACGTTTTGCTATGCTATGTTATGCAATGAAAATTACATTACCCTAAAGTGGTCCGAGTTGTCACAGTGCTTTTGGGTTCTACCATTTTCACCTCTAAAGTGTAACTTGAAACTTGAAGAAGATTCCATTTCCACCTCTAAAGTGTAACTTGAAGAAGATTGTTCACAAACATATTGTTGATGGCACTCCATAATCGATGGTGTAGAGGTCGGGAATGAAGAAGATGTTAAAAATATTAATTACTTGCTGATCCAACCAGCCGACTCTGTCAAAGTCTGTAGCAGGTCAGAAAATGTCAGACATTCTGACATGATAAAGAGTTCAGATCTCTCGTATATAAGACAGTAGAATTTAGTTGCTGAAGATAGGTTTCTAGGTAGAGAGTAATTACAGCGTTTAATGTTAAGTCGGTTAGTCGGCAGAAATTTGCTATATGAAGAAGGAGATTGTAAATCTGAAATTAGATAGACAAGCATAATACAACAAAGAAGAGAAGTGTGGAGAAGAAGAAAAATTCAGTGAGGAGTTTGAAGCTCAAGCTTCTGTTTTTTGTAAGTGTTGAAGAGCCAAGCTTTGTAACAAGTGAAACATCCTAGTAAATTCCAAGTTTGTATTTACGGCTGTAAGTTTTTTGTTATGTCGTCATAAGAAATATAAATCCAATAGTTCATGGTTTAATGCAAGTTCTAGTTAGCCGCATATCTTCTCCATATTTACCTAAGTGAATGTTGTTTACATTTATTGTGAGTGAAAGACACAAAGAATCCATAATTATTTCATTGTGTAAAAGTTCTTAGTTTTTTACGCGTAGAGGTTCGACACAAATCTTGTTTATTATTTTCTTATATGATATTGCAAGTGAGTCGCAATATAGTTGTGTCGTAGTTAATCCTAGGTTACCGCAGTGAAAAGTGTTTTTATATTCCTAAGTCTTTACTAGAAAATACAAAGTTGTTTTGTTGAAGTGAAAACTTGGTTGCACATGAGTTAGTCGCAACCTAATTCATGTCGCAGTAAAAGCTGGTCGAAGCCAAAGTAAAAGTCCGTCACAGGTGAAGAGTCTATCGTAGTAACTCTGTCACGCGGTAATTTCGCCGTGTAGTAAATTCTTTCGCAGGTAATTGAGTCGCAAGTTTTTGAAAAAGTGAAAAGGGGAAAACAAAATGTTGTGTTGTGCATGGTAACTCAAGTTTTCCGCGGCCGCCGTTTTTCCCGAGATCTGGTATCAGGGATAGTTTAGTAAAGAAATCTTGTCCTCAAAGGGAAAACGTAATTTTCTAAGGAAACTTAAAAAAATTAAAAACTAAAATGGCTTCTACTTCTAGTTCAAATATGTCCAGTTTGCAAACTCCGATTTTTATAGGAAAAAATTATGAATATTGGTTTCTAACAATGAAGGCTTTGTTTAGAGGTCAAGATGTTTGGGATATTGTACAGAATGGTTATGCAGAACCAGCAGATCAAGCGGCATATAATATTCTCTCACAAGCTAAGAAAGATGTCCCGAGGGAATAGAGGAAGAAAGATGGAAAACATATTTTCTACATGCATCAAGCCATGCATGAAATCATACTCCCAAGAGTAGCAGCAACAATTACCGCAAAGTAGGCATGGGACACATTGGGGAGAGCCTATCAAGGTTTGGACAAGGTAAAGACTTCCAAGCTGCAAATTTTGAGAAGAGATTTTGAATCTCTGTCCATAAAAGATTCAGAGTTAGTAGACTCATTTTATACCAGAGTCGTTGGTTTGATAAATCAACTGAAATCTCATGGAGAAACCATAACAGACCAAAGAGTGGTTGAAAAAGTTGTCAGAAGTCTTCCCCCAAGATTTGAATCCTTGGAAGAAAACAAAGACATGAGGGTGTTTACCATTGATGCGCTGCAAGATTCACTCATCAATCATGAACACAGACTCAGCATAACACATACATCATTGGAAGGTGCTTTCACAGCACAGTCATCTATAAGCCGTGGAAGAGGTAGGGGGAGAAATAATTCCAGAGGCAGAGAAAGAAACTTCTCAAGAGGAGGACGCAGCAGTAGTCCTACAGATGTTGCTGGTAGAGGACAGATCAGAACCCAAGTCATCCGATTGGTCACAGGTTTGATAAATCAAAGATTCAATGTCATTACTGTAAGAAATTTGGCCATTATGCATATGAATGCAGGAAGAAGCAATATGACCAAGGAAAGCAAAGCCAAAATAAGTTGACGAACACCAGCATTTCAGCGAGCGCCATGTTGATGGCATGCATATCCCTAATTGAATGCAATACCATCCAAGAAAGTCCGTGTGACATATGATATTTATACTCAGGCTGCAGCAATCATATGACTGTTAATTTAAATTTGTTTTCCAGTCTAGATAATTCAGTTCAAACTGATGTTACACTTGGAAATAATGTCCAAGTCACTATTTTGGGAAAATGTACTGTTAGTATTCTAACCAAACAGGGGGAGCATAAGTATATGCATGATGTTTACCATGTAGAAGGTCTGAAACATATTTGCTGAGTATTGGACAACTGATACAGAAAGGATACATAGTTTACATGGAAGATAATCACTGTGTGATTAAAGATATACGTCAAATAAACCAGCTGATAGCAAGAGTGCCAATGACAAGCAATCGCTTGTTTCCATTGAGGATAGTTCCAGACAACACAGAAGTTGCATTCAAGGCACAAAGTAAAGAAGAAGTTGTTCACTACGATAAAAAAGAAAATGGCAGCGCTGATTTTCAGGCTGCATTTCAAACATAAGTACAGGATGATTCATGGCTATGGCATTTCAGATTTGGACATCTGAATTTTGGTGGGATGAAGCTACTGCACACAAAGAATATGGTAAAATGATTGCCAGTGATCGAAAAACCAGACAGATTTTGTGAAGGCTGCATCTTTGGTAAGCATCATAGAAAAACATGGGCATATTTTTGTCAAGCTACAAGTATTTTCTTACTTTTATTAATGACTACTCAAGAAAAACATGGGTATATTTTTTGAAACATAAATATGATGCATTTAGTTTTTTTCATCAGTTTAAAGCACTCGTGAAGAACCGGAGTGGTCATTGCATCAAAATCCTAAGGACGGACAGAGGCGGTGAATATGTTTCAGATGAATTTCTGAATTTTTGTAAAACTCATGGCATACATAAGCAATTCACTGCGTGGTATACACCTTAGCAAAACGGTGTCACAGAAAGAAAGAACATAACCATTATGGAGATGGCACGCAACATGATGGGAGCCAAGCATTTTCCAAATGAAAATTGGCAGTGAAGCAGTCGCAACTGTTGTATACATTATGAATCGATGTCCAACAAAGAGCGTGAAGAATAAATTTCCTCAATAAGCATGGACAGGTATGAATCATAGTGTCTCTCATTTAAAAGTTTTTGGTTGTGTCGCATGTGCTCATGTGCCAAATGAGTTGAGAAAGAAGTTAGACAAGAAGGGACAAAAATGTATTTTTGTTGGTTATTCTGAAGACACAAAAGCATACAAGTTGTATGACCCTGTCACAAGGAAAGTAATTATTAGTCGTGACGTTCAATTTGTTGAGAATGAATCATGGGATGGAACCGTCGAGAAGAATGGAAAAATTGTGTCGGATGTCAAGCATGATGGCATGACGGAGGAAGTGGTTCAAACACCATAAATAAATCAACCGGTTGCAGCACCGTCGACTCCCATTACACCGCGACATGGTTCAGCACAAGGAATATCGACACAATTCGCAGCTCAAGCTACACCGATAGGCACACCAAGAGGACAATAGACTCCATCAAGCAGTTCGACATCAACATATCCAGTGAAGACAAGAAGTCTGCGTGAGATATATGAAGTTGGTACACCAAATTCATTCTCTCTCTTTGCATTGTTTTTTCAAATAGATGATCCACTAAAATTTGAAGAAGTTGTTGAAGAAGAAGTATGGGCACAAGCCATGGATGAAGAAATAGAATGCATTGAGAAAAACCAGACATGGGAGCTGGTGGATGTACCAAAAGATAAAGACGTAGTTAGTGTCAAATGGATTTATAAAACTAAGCAAGATGCTGATGGGATTGTGCAAAAGCACAAGGCAAAAATGGTAGCAAGAGGGTTCACACAACGGGCCGACATAGATTTCAATGAAACATTTGCACTAGTTGCACGCATGGATACAATCATAATTGTTTTGGCTATCGCTGCACAAAACAAATGGCATGTATATCAAATGGATGTTAAGTTACCATTTCTGAATGGTTATATAGATGAAGAAGTATATGTGGAACAACCACAAGGCTATGAAGTTCTAGGATAAGAACACAAAGTGTACAGGTTGAAAAAGGCGCTCTATGGTTTGAAGCAAGCTCCAAGAGCTTGGTACAGTCGCATTGATTCCTATCTCACTGAGAATGGATTTCACATAAGTGAAAGTGAGCCAACACTCTACACCAAAGTGAATGAGCAAGGTAACATGTTAACTGTTTTCCTGTATGTGGATGATTTAATATTTACTGCTGATTTTGGCATAAAAGAATTCAGAACAGTTATGGAAAAATAATTTGAAATGACTAATTTGGGGCTCATGAAGTTCTTTTTGGGCATTGAAGTCCAAACATTTGAAAGTGGTATTTTCATATCATAATCCAAGTATGCAACCACAGTTTTAAAAATATTTAATATGTCAAATTGCAAGGCAGCCTCGACACCAGTAATAACATGTTTAAAATTGAGCAAAGATGATGATGGATCAACTGTAGATCCTATGTTGTTTAAAAGGATTGTTGGCAGCCTTATGTATTTAACAACGACAAGACTATACATCATGTATGGAGTAAGTTTGATCTCAAGATTCATTGAGTCACCAAAAGACTCACATTGACAAGCAGGTAAAATAATTTTGAGGTATGTAAGTGGTACAAAAGATCTTGGCATAATGTATTCAACTTCAGAAAATTTTAAACTCATTGGATATACTGACAGTGACAATGGAGGCAAAACAGATGACAGGAAAAGCACGTCTGGGTACACATTTCATTTTGGTACAGGTGTTGTTTCGTGGGCTTCAAAGTAACATCCCATAGTGACTCTATCTTTAGTAGAAGCAAAGTATGTCGTAGCTACAAGCGCTGCATGTCAAGTTGTTTGGATGAGAAGAATGTTAAAAGACTTGTCGTAGAACCAACAAGAACCAACAACTATTTTCTGTGACAAAAATTTAACCATTTCCTTGTCAAAGAATCATGTGTTTCACAAGAAAACCAAACAAATTGACACAAGGTATCATTTCATAAGAGAGATGGTGAACAACAAAGAAATTTGTTTAGAATTTTGCAGATCTGAATATCAACTTCCATACATCTTCACAAAACCATTGGCAATGGATACATTCTAGTATCTCCGAAGTTATTTGGGAATGACAAGTTCTGTACAGTGAACTCTGTCATAAACAGAGCATGTTTTCTGCTTTGAAACATTTTGTAATATTATTTTTTTAATTACGATCTGCTCATAATTAAGGGGGAGTGTTGGAAATATTAATTACTCGCTAATCCAATTAGCCGACTCTGTCAAAGTCTGTACAGTAGGATTTAGTTGTTGAAGCTAAGTTTCTAAGTAAAGAGTAATTACAGTCTTTAATGTTAAGTCGGTTAGTCAGCAGAAATTTTCTATATGAAGAAGGAGATTGTAAATATGAAATTAGACAGACAAGTAGAATAGAACAAAGAAGAGAAGTGCGGAGAAGAAGAAAAAATCAGTGAAGAGTTTGAAGCTCAAGCTTCTGTGTTTTGTAAGTGTTGAAGAGCCAAGCTCTGTAACAGGTGAAACATCTTGATAAATTCCAAGTTTGTATTTAGGGCTGCAAGTTTGTTGTTATGCCGTCATAATAAATATAAATCAAATAGTTCATGGTTTAATGCAAGTTCTAGTTAGCCACATATCTTCTCCATATTAACTTGAGTGAATGTTGTTTACATTTAATGTGAGTGAAATATACAAAGAATCCATAATTATTTCACTGTGTAAAAGTTCTTAGTTTTTTTACGCCCAGAGGTTCGACACAAATGTTGTTTATTATTTTCTTATATGATATTGCAAGTGAGTCGCAATATAGTTGTGTTGCAGTTAATCCTAGGTTACTGCAATGAAAAGTGTTTTTCATATTCCTAAGTCTTTAGACTTGGAAATACAAAGTTGTTTTGTTAAAGTGACAACATGGTCGCACATGAGTTAGTCGCAACCTAATTCATGTCGCAGTAAATTCCGGTCGAAACCAAATTAAAAGTCCGTCACAGGTGAAGAGTCTTCTATTGCGCGGTAATTTCGGGCAGTAAATTCCGTCGCAGGTAATTGAGACGCAAGTTTTTGAAAAAGTGAAAAGGGGAAAACAAAGGGTTGTGTTGTGCGCGGTCACTCAAGTTAATTGTTGCCGTCGTCATTTTTCCCAGGAGAAGATGGGTCAGAAAAATATAGAATCTGCATTATTGTCCATTCTTTGAATTCAATCTCCATTTGAGTTGGTAACCCTTCTTTGGTATCCACTTAAACACAAAATTTTGCTACTTGCTTTGATTTCTGTGGTAATGATCCATTACGAAGCAAATCCAGCGGCGGGTGGCCTATCCCATGATGTCCTATCTGACTCAGTAGAAAGTGGACGAGGAATTATGGTTATTCTTAACGGCGATAGCTGAGTACAAAACAATTTTTTTATAGATCTCAGATCCCAGGTAGCAAGATCGAAGAGATCGAGATAGAGATCATAGATCTCAGATCCCAGGCAGCTGGCAGGTGCCTTTCCCATTAACTAATAACAACACTTTTGGTCTCTGTAATCCCTGTTTATGTTCGACCTCTCGCATAGGCTTGTTCGAGTTTTTTCCTTGCTTCCCTGTGGTACATAGTTTCCTGCCCGACCACTGATACAGTTTTCCTAAAGCTTCTTGTTCGAGTTGTGGGAAGAACTCTGCCTGAGTTTATGTGATTCTCGCTCTGTTCCCTACAGATCTACCTTTCGAATTACTAATGGTCCACAAATTCCCTTCTACAACCGAAGTTCTTCCCACTTGGTAGGCCCCAGTAAGTAAAATTCTTAGTTAAGATTGAGTTTTGAGTTAGGGTTGACAGACTCCACTGAAAGGCTGGTTTTGGAACACGCCGACGCCAAACAAGTGTGCACTATAGCTTTTCCCCTTGGTGCAGGATTTTTGTCCAGACAAGGCGACTACAAGGGATATGTAGGTTAGACAGGTTAATCCTTTAACCTCTTGTATATTATCAAAGTTGTCTTCATTCTCGATGTCATTGCATTTCAGTTCTTTGTTGTTGCAGAGAAGAGGAGTATTGTGAATTCTTTTGGTTACCAATTCCTTTTTTTTAGCTGAATTTCTTTACCCACTTAGATTGAACCAATCTGTAGGGAATCTCAAACAATTTGTAGGGAATTTCAAATCTTGTGAACAATTAATTTAATGGTTCCATGCTTGGGAGCTCTTCCAAGTCAGAGTACCCACCAGTAATTAGCCTGGAAAGCTTTGTGCACTGCAGCAACCCTGTATGCTCTTCAGCTTCACACATACCATGGCCCAAAACTCTTCTAAAGATACCTACGCTTCCATGCATGGAAACTCTTCTAACTCATAGCACCCACAAACAATTAGGGTCCAAAGCTTTGTACACTACACCAATCCCGGTAAACTCTTCAGCTTCACACATTTGTTTGCGTCCAGCTCATGCAAAGATACCAATGTTTCCATACTTTCCAACTCTTCTAACTCTATAACTTAGAGCAGCCACCAACATTTAGCATCCAAAGCTTTGTACACTGCGCTAAAACCCGCATCCTCTTCAGCTTGATACATTTGTTTTCCCATAACTCCAAAGATACCAACGTTTTAATGCTTGGCAGCTCTTCTAACTCGAAGTATCGAACAACACCTAGAAACCGAAGCTTTGTACACTGAGCCAACTGCTCTTCATCTTAGTTCAATCATTTGCCCAAAAACCATTCAAAGGTACCAATGTTTCCATGCTTGGAAACTCTTCTAGCTCATGGAAACCATTAACATATAGCTTCCGAAGGTCTTTACACTGTGCCAATCCCCCTATGCTCTTCAACTTTACACATCTGTGTGCCTGCAACTCCTCCAAATATACCAAATTTTCCATGATTGGCAACTGTTCTAACTCTTATATACCAAATGTGAGATTTAATCTATTCTTATGTCAGAGCCATGGATACAACAAAGGTCAGTTAAAGCAAAGATTAAAAATTATGGTTGCTCCATGCTAGCCAACATCCATCTCCAATTTAATTATTTACCTCTATATTAGATTAAATCACAACATAGATAACTTTGTTAGACCACTTCAATTAAAATAGGTATGAGGAAATCTCACAAAGAAGGAACATTGATTCAACTGCAGTTAAACAAATCTGAAACATAAAACATATTCATAAGATTCATTAATTGTAATATATTCTTCTTTTCCTAAGATAGACAGAGTAAACCATTTCACTAATCACAATAACTGGAATCTTGAATAGCATTTTTTAGCCTTGGATGACTTTATTAACATATACTGTTGTTCACATAAATTGCATGATAGGTTAGTCGGGGGTAAATAGCTAACATTATGCTTTGGCTATTAAATTCCTTGTTAGCAATTGCCAAATATAAAAACAAGAAAATTTATGATCCACTGTATTTCATGGGCAGGAGATGTCAACTTTATTGGTTTGTCGCAGATAAATTCATTACACATTATAGCATCTGATGTGTTTTGTGAACATATTGTATCATTTTTCATAGGAGTGGAAATAGCAGAGAGGTTAGCCTACCAGGCATTCTTTTAAACTTGGTGACTTACCTCACAGTTGTTATGCACATGAGTATTGTTGTTGCTGCAAATAATGTGAAAGTGTAGACAGAAGTATCCATGCTTCCTTTCATTGGGGCTTCTGTTGCATATTCATATGTGGGTTGATATTGAACCATTGTTGGGTCTTTTGTCCTATATTTCATGCTTAGTATCTTTTTTTTTTCTTTCAAAGTGTTAAACAAGACACACACCCTAAAGTAACTAGTGGACTTTGTAGATATTAGGTGTTATTTTGAGTTTTAAATATTTATTGTACTTTTGAGAAAATAGAATCATTAAATTCAAATCGATAGATTCATTATAAGAGCCAAAGCTACACTTTAAGGGGTACCAATAGCAACAAACAAAGTTGTTTGGGGACTTAACTATATTACATTGGAATTTTGTTGTGTCTACCTGTTTTTGGTGTCTTCAACATTGGTTGGTTGAAGATTATTAAGTTATTGTCAATCTTGTTTTGATTTATTAAAAATTTACTTATGATAGAATATGATATTAATGTAAGTTAAGGTAAAGGTAAGATAATGTAATTTTATTAATGTCTAAGATAAGATAAAGATATTTCCCAAGATAAGTCTAGCTTGGAAAATACCAGTGAATAAATTATTGCGCCTACATTTGGTAGTCATCTCTTGTTCCTTTACTCTCTTTTCAAAGAGTTTTCTAATTCAAGTAGAAGATATTAAGTAAATTCTTAATCCAAGTCAAAGAAAATTGGTCAATAGGAGCTCAAAATAATGATGAGAAATAGACATATAGAGAACTAATGTGTAGAATGCAAATAGAAAATAGAATGCATTCAATTGGTGTACTAAATTTTGGCATTCTCCTCATATTAACAAACTCCATTTTCAAGTATGTTTGAAATTTGAATTTGAAGGAGATTTGAAATGTTTTGGAATTTTTTAATTTAAAAATATGGTAGTGCTCAATTTAAGTATTGGTCACAATGTTTTAAAAATAATGGTGATAAATAAACATGCAAAGTACAAACCCAACTATTGATAAGTACTCGTGTAGAATGCAAATAGAAAATAAAGTTAAATGCATTTAAGTACTTTACTAAAATTTAGCATTCATCTCAACATTAACAAATTCCATTTCCAAAGGGATTTGAAATATATTCAAGAATGTAATCTTTAAGACTAATATTTATTTCACTCATTTGAAACTTGCAAATGAGAACAAATGAAGTGAAATATAATACCCAATTGAACTGGGATGTATGAAAAGTTCTGCATATATTGAGAGGTAGTCATCTAGACTAAATGTTTGTAGTGCATGAATTTAGAACCGGGTGAGTGCAAGCTAATGAGGGTCACTTTTGGCACATTAGATGCAATAGAAAACTGAAAAAATCAGGCATCACTCAACTTAATTGTATTTTTTGAGATACTTACACAAAATATCTTGCTTTGAGTAAATAAGATTAAATGTAGGAAATTGAATCATGTTTCCAAATATATAAGGTTTATGTATTGAAAATTCTCATAACTATGTCAAGTTTCATTTTTTCTAACAAACACTTTTTATTTTTTAGGCAAATGATAAGGTATATGTTTTTGTGGGTGTAGGTTTTGAGGGCCTAAATGATGCTTTCGAAATACAAAAATTTTCATGCATGTAGTGAACATATAGCACTAGTGCAAAGCTATTTTTCGAAAATAAAATTAGTATTTTTTTTTATATATAATTATCTAAGTGATCATTCCTCGAGAATGGTATGTCTTTTGTGGGTGTAGCGTTTGAGGGTCTTAATGAAATAATCATGTAATGGGTTTTTTTATAGAATGTAGAGGTCACTGTCTTCTAGTGCGCCATATAATTTAATTTTAAAATGGTTAAGAATTGAAAAAGTTATGGAAAAAACTCTAGCAACATGTTCTTTGAGTTAAGGAGTTATGACAAAACAGAAATTGAAAAAAATAGGAAAATATAATATTTTTTAATAAAAATTACATATTTAGAATATGTAGAAAAAATGCTATTTGTGTTCAATATTTCGTCAAAAATGATTGTGTGTAGCATACTGTAACGAGTGCGTAAACAACGATTTCTTCATAAAATGGAAGAAATGCCCAATTAGCTATGGTTTATCATATACCATAGCACAGGTTTGGTATTACCGAAGCAAACTCCGAACCACACACATACGACTATTGGTGACATGCGAGCAACTGAATTGCCATGTTTAAATTCAAATCACTTCTCCCGCCCTTGTGGAATTGGAAAACGCATGCGTGTTATAGAACTACAAAACGCGCGCACGTGATAGAACTACAAAACGCGTGCGCTTTTTGTAGTTCTATCACATGCACGCGTTTTGTAGTTCTATAACGTGCACACGTTTTGTAGTTCTATAACATGCATGCGTTTTGCAGAGATAAAAATCTAGCACTATATGTAATATATCAAATGTATGGACAATAGTTTAGAGGGAGTGTGGAAGGGTCAAGGGCCTAGGTGGATGTTGGAAATTCAGGTGGAGATGGTTAATAGTTGAGAGGGGACGGGGAAGGATCAAGGGCTTAGGAAGATGTTGGAATTTCAAGTGGGGATGGTTAATAGTTGAGAGGGGGTAGGGAAGGGTCAATATCCTAGGAGGATGTTGTAAATTCAAGTGGAGAAAGATGAATGGAATGGGAACAGTATGGGTTACAAGGGTGAAGGGGAGTGGGGATTGTGAGAATTATTAGGATGAGAAGAGGTGTTGAAGATGTATAGGGTAAGAAGCAATACACGAGACTTGAGTGACGAAGGCGGATAAGGTGGAGGGGAGGAAGTGGGTGATGGTTCGATGAGATAGAGGATTGGTGAATGGAAAGGTGGATATGGAGTATTAGAGGAGGAATAGGATGTGTTGGAGGAGAGAGGCAAAGGAAGGGGAAATTGAAGAGATGGGAATGAGATGTGATAAAACATAGAATACGGGTCATAATGAGGTAGGGGTTGAGGAGAAGGGATAAGTTGAAAACATAGACAGAGAGAGAGAGGGAGAGACGTGGAGAGAGTGTGAGAGAGAATAAGATAGAGAGGGGGGAGGGGGCCCGAGGGAGCGATGGAGATAAAGTGAAGGAAAGAGATATTGAGGGAGCGATAGAAGGTGTGTGTGTGTGAGGGGTGATGGGGGGATAGACACAATGAGAGAAAGGAGCATGTTCGCACATGTAGAGAGAGAGAGAGAGATGGTGTCAAAGACAGATAGTGGATAGTTGAAAGATGGAGAGAGAGGGAGGTTGTGAAAGAGAGAAACATGGAGAGGGAGGGTGAAAAGAGATAGGGAGGGAGGGATACAATTTGAGACAGAGAGAGAGAGGGGGGAGGGATAATGGCACATAGGGCTAGTAACTAAGGGAGAAGGGAGGGAGATATTGATAGAGGGAGGTAAATAAAAGGTGGAGAGAGAGGTAGAGGCAGAGGGAGTTTGTGAGAGAAGGGGGGACACACACACACACACACACACAAATATTATGTGGGAGAGAAGGGGATGGGTGAGTGATAGAGGGAGAGCTGGAGGGGTGAGAAATCGAGAGAGTGGTGGATGGAAGGATAGTGGGGGAGGTATACAGAAGGTGGAGAGAGATTATGAGATATGGGAAGTGAGGGAGGGACACAGACACACCCACCCACCCACCCACACACACACAGATTGCGTGGGAGAGAGGGAGGGAGGGGTGAGTGACAAAGA
>LPNX010275968.1:341749-363206 GCA_001517045.1 Pseudotsuga menziesii
GTATAGTGAAGGTGGAGAGAGGTAATGAGAGAGAGGGAATCAGGGAGGGACACACACACACACACACACACACATAGAGAGAGAGATAGATTATGTGGGAGAGAGAGGGGGAGGGGGAACAATAGAGAGAGAGTGATGTAGGGAGGGATAGTGAGTGACAAAGAGGGAGGGGGGTGAGTGATATGGAGGGAGGGATAGTGAGGGAGGTATATAGAAGGTGGAGAGAGACTATGAGAGAGGGGGTGAGGGAGTGACACACACACAAAGAGAGAGAGAGAGAGAGAGAGAGAGAGAGAGAGAGAGGGGGTGAGCGATTGAGAAAGATGGGGGAGGGGTGAGTGATAGGGAGAGAGTGGTGGAGGGAGGGATAGTGAGGGAGGAATAGTGAAGGTGGAGAGAGGTTATGAGAGAGGGGAAATGAGGCAAGGACACACACACACACACACACACACACACACACACACACATATAGAGAGAGAGATAGATTATGTGGGAGAGAGAGAGGGGGAGGGGGAACAATAGAGAGAGTGATGTAGGGAAGGATAGTGAGGGAGGTATAAATAAGGTGAAGAGATGTTTTGAGAGACGAGGAGTGAGGGAGGGACACACACACATAGAGATAGAGAGAGAGAGGGAGGTTGTGTGAGAGAGAAGGGGAAAGACAGACACACATACACATAGAGATAGTGAGAGATGGAAATAAAAAGGCAGGGAGGGACAACGAGTAAGGAATAGAGGGATAGTGAGTAAGGCACATGTGCATCCATAGATGCCGAAAATATTATTTAGGGATCGAGTCTTGGATTTCCTCCCTTGACCATGTTGAGGCCTTAGTACCCATATCTAATGCTCAAAATTTCTTAAAGGCATGTGCATATTTTCTTGGATACCCAGCATACCTTGAGTAGGTCATCTGTGGTTCTTCAAGGAATTGTTCATTAAAATGGGTGCCTCAAATATTCCATTATGACCTAAGGAACAAGCATATTCCCTCAATAATGTCTCAGAGGTCCCATACCTGGGTGGTTTGACTTTGGATCCAAGTAGTGATGAACACCTAGAAACTGAAGTTGTGGCTCCACCTCTGTCCGAGTCTCTCACACCACAGGAAGCTGATACACCAAACCAATCACTTGCTGAGGATGCTCCTGAACCATTTAGAAGACATGTACCACAATGTCACACTAGAGGTATTCCTAAACCCACATATGAACCCGAGCTTTCCAGTAACGTTAAATACCCCATGAGTCATTATGTGTCTAACCATCGTTTGTCAGAATCAAATCAGTCATTTGTAAATCAGTTATCTACTGTATCTATTCCTAACAATGTGCAGGAAGCCTTAGCTGACCCAAGGTGGAAAGCCGCTATGAATGAGGAGTTGAAATCCTTGGAGGAGAATAAAACCTAGGAACTTGTTGACCGTTCACCAGGAAAGAAACCAGTCAGATGTCGGTGGGTTTACACTATGAAGTACAAAGCAGATGGTGCAATTGAACACTTTAAGGCGAGACTGGTGGCAAAAGGATACACCCAAACCTATGGGATCAATTATACAGAGACATTTGCACCTGTAGCTAAAATCAATACAGTATGAGTCTTGTTGTCTCTTGCTGCGAACTTGGGTTGGCCATTACAACAGTTTGATGTGAAGAATGCCTTTATACATGGCGAGTTATCCGAAGAAGTTTACATGGAACTCCCACCATGATGCATGATAGCAGAAACACATAGTCGAAAAGTGTGCAGATTAAAGAAGTCATTGTATGGGTTGAAATAGTCTTCGAGAGCATGGTTTGGAAGGTTCACAAAATCTATGAAATCCTTTGGTTACTGTCAGACCACACTTTATTCTTGAAGAAAAAACAGGGTAAGATAATTGCACTTATTGTATATGTGGATGACATGGTGGTTACAGGAAATGATCCCGAAGAAAGGGAGGCTCTACAGGATTACTTGTCTAGATAATTTGAAATGAAAGACCTTGGCCCCTTGAAATATTTCCTTGGTATCGAAGTGTCTTGATCTGATAAAGGGATTTTTCTATCTCAAAGGAAACATGCCTTAGACTTGTTATAGGAAACTGGTATGTCAGCATGTCAACCCGCTGATACACCAGTGGAAGAAGGATTGAAGTTATGTGTTGGGTCTGATCAGGTACCAATTGATAAGGGGAGATACCAGAGACTCGTAGGAATATTGATGTACTTAGCACACACAAGGCCAGACCTTGCCTATGCCTTGAGTATTGTTAGCCAGTTTATGCATAATCCTGGCGAGCAACACATGAATGCAGTTATGCGCATTCTGAGATATCTGAAATCTACTCCTGGAAAAGGAATTTTGTTCACTAAAAATGAAGATTGTTAAAGCATGGATGCATATACTGATGCTGACTGGGCTGGAGCAATCAATGACAGGTGTTCTACTTCAAGTTATTTCACCTTTGTAGGAGGTAACCTTGTTACGTGGAGAAGCAAAAAACAGAATGTTGTTGCTCGATGCAGAGGTTGAATTTAGAGGTATGGCACTTGGAGTATGTGAAGCATTGTGGCTAAGACTTCTCCTCAAAGATTTGGGCTATCTTCTTAGGCAGCTAATTTGACTGTATTGTGATAATAAAGCAGCATGTGATATTGCTCATAATCCGATTCAACATGATCGAACAAAACATGTGGAGGTAGATAGATTCTTCATTAAGGAGAAGTTGGATCATGAGATCATGGAGTTGCCTAAGATTTGATCAAAGGATCAGTTGGCCGATATTCTCACCAAAGCAGTTTCAAGTCGAGTGTTCTCAAAGTTTTTGGGCAAGTTGGGCATGTGTGACATCTATGCACCAACTTGTGGGGGAGTGTTACGATATGGACTGATTCTTTCCTATTCTCTCTATGATTCTTTCCTATCCTGTAGATGGTTGTTTCTTATTCTTTTTTAGGATCTGCAGTTTGATTATAGGAGCTGCAGCATGACTGTAGGATCGACAACTCAATTGTAGGATTTGGAAGTTGATCCATTGATGTATATGTACCTATACAATTCACTGTAATAAAACAGAATTATTTTTCTCTTGAACTTTGTTTTGAAGTCCCATAAGCTACAGCTTCATCGGGATGGATGGCATTACACAACTCCTTACGCCTCTCGAAGAAATCTTTAAGCAGCTCCTGCACTTTGGGTATTTGCGTAGAACCTCCCACCAACACAATTTTGTCAATTTGGGTTTTACGGATTCTTCCATCCTCCATGCACTTCTTAACAAGTTCAATGCATTTTTCAAACATATCCATATTCATTTGCTCAAACTTAGCTCTCCTGATTTTCAAATGAAGGTCTTGGCTTTCTTAAAGATAGGGTACTTCCACGATGGCCTCCACACATGAAGATAGCTCTCTCTTGGCCCTCTCGCATACACTGCAAAGTATCCTAAGTGCTCTTGCATTTGATGATATGTTTATTTTGTATTTCTTTCGAAATTCCTGCACAAAATGGTTGACCAATCTATTCTCAAAATCCTCGCCTCCTAGATGGGTATCTCCACCGATTGCCTTCACCTCAATTTTGTGATTCTTAATATTAAGCATAGCAAAATCGAATGTCCCTCCTCCCAAATCAAAGATGAGGATGTTCTCCCCTTCTTTCGATGAAAAATATTTGGACCTGTCAAACCCATAATCAATTGCAGCAGCAGTTGGCTCGTTCAATGTTCGTAACACATCAAGACTAGCTATGGTCCCTGCAGTTTTAGTGGCCCTCCTTTGAGAATCATTATAATAAGCAGGAACGGTAATCACCGATTTGTTTATCTGACAACTAAGGTATTGTTGGGCGATTTCTTTCATCTGAAGCAACACCATCGACAATATTTCCTCAGCTTCAAAGGTTTTCTTTTCTCCTTTGAAGGAAACTTGGATGAGAGGCTTGTCGTTAGGTCCTTGTGCAACAGAAAATGGCCAGACACACTTATCACTTTGCACACAAGAATCTGAGAAGCGCCTCTCGATCAATCTCTTCGCATCGAAGACTGTATTTTCAGGGTTGGAAGCGACTTGATTCTTGGCAGGCTGCCCAATTAGGCATTCATTTTGTGTGAAGGAAACCATGGAAGGAGTAGTCCAATTTCCCTGTTCGTTGGCGATGATATCAACTCTATCATGATCACCGCGCCAAATAGCCACACAGCTGTAAGTGGTTCCGAGATCGATGCCGATGGCCTTACCACCACCATTATTAGAAGAAGCCATGGATGGATGGAAACAATTAATCAGGTAAAAGAAGCATCTGGACACCCCTGAAAAGAGAAAATCAAAATCAGAGTGAGGAATGGGTACCTATATTGTCCGAAGAGTTTGACCACAATATATAAGGAGGGGGGGAGAGGATTGCTTTGGCAGTTGGTTCCACTTTCTGCCTAATCTCTTTCAAATTGTGTTGCATTGCATTGCATGGTTGGTTTGCATTGCAAAGGAAAGTCGATTGTTGCGCATTGATTCTATGAGTTCTAAATGCATTGCTATAAGTTATCTATTCATCAGTTATCTTTTATATATTTTTTTAATAATTATTTATTTCAAATTTTGAACGACTGTCATAGAATCAATTTGGACGGTACACTTGTTTCGTTGTCGTCTCTAGATGAAAAAGCATAGGTTGTAATCCACCGCAAATCTAAAAAAAAACGTCTATCTACATAACTAGCACACCCACATAGTTTGTGGCTGGATCATGCGGATAGGGATCAATGGTTGAGAAATAGTTATGAAATGGAAAATATTTTTTTGTTCTTCATATTATTCTAGTTAAACAGTTCAATTGTGAGTTATCATCCATGCCTAACTACATGTTATCACCAACATTCTTCTTGTTATCCATTTATCAAGTATGGGTTATTTTTTATATTATTTTTCTTTTTTATCTTACATTCTTCTAGTTATCTACCATGAATTGTTGGTTATCCATTAATCAACTATGAGCTATCCCTACATTGCTAGAAGTTATCCATTCACTAGTTAGCTATTCTTTATAATCCTTATTTTTATAATTGTTTATTCCACCCCAAATCTCAAGTAAAAACGTCTATTCAACTTAATTGATGTTATAACTAGCACACCCACATAGTTTATGGCTGAAAATATTTTTGTGTTCCTCATATTCTTCCAGTTAAATAGTTCAAGTGTGAGTTATCCATGCCTAATTACATGTTATCACCGACATTCTTCTTGACTATGAGTTATCCTTGCATTGCTACCAGTTATCCATTCATGAGTTAGCTACTAACTAGTTTTTGTATTCTTTTTTTTATAAATGTTTATTTTGAATTTTGAACGACTACCATAGAATCAATCTCGACAGTACACTTGTCTCATTGCAATATCCTGAATTTTGGACTTAATACTTATTGGCATGTGCCTATTGATTATGATGATTATATTCATGTTTTACATATGAACATGATGATTTGTTTATATATAGGGCATAAGACAATTTTTGATGATATATATATGCTTGTTTGTGTTGGGCGTGGACCCTGAAGCACATGATTGATGAGATGTTTTGTGTTGAGCGGGAAGCTTTGGAGCACTTGAGTGATTGATCATTTGTGTTGAGCAAGGAGCTCTAGAGCACTTGAGTGAATGATGATTGGTGTTGAGCGAGAAGCTCTAGAACACATGAAAAGATAATTGGATGTGTTGGTCATAAGCCTTGGAGGCTTCCATGTTGATGTTGAGCATAAGCTCTAGAGCATCAGATCCTTGGCCATTGTATCCCTAGGTGTATCGTACACGTACATCCTAGCATTTAGTGTTGAGCAAAAGATCTAAAATTGCACTATGTTTGTAAATCCCTACTATAGGTGTTGAGTATGGGCTCTAGTAAGTGCTAGGGGTTACTGAAAAGAATTTAATAACTTCCGAGTGAAAACGACTTGAGAAAAATATTGATCTCATCATACTTATTTATAAGTGATTAAATGAAATTTTGAATTTCTGTATTCTCATCAGAGTACTGAAGAGCTACCACGTTATATGAGGGAAATCCAACATGCAAGGATGTTTAGAGTTGCCTAGCCTAGTAGACATAAGCCATCTATCTACTTGACCTTAAGAAGACGTGTCATTAAGTCTAGGGATCATGGTACATGATGCCCAAAGACAAATGTTAACAAGTGTTATAATACTATGTATTATTATACATAGTATGTATAAAGAATTAATTATGATTAAACATATAATTGAAATAAAAGAAAGAAGAGAAGCTCCATCAATTATTATTTATTATTAAAGGATTAATAAATAGTATAATGCCTATGAAAGTTTAACAAGGAACTAGTTAAAAGTTCCTAAGTTAAGTATTGAAAATTACCTCAGTAATTAAAAAGGGGATTTAAGTGTCCCTTCAACTGAAAAGTCTATCTATAAAGACTCAAGCCAAGCAAAGTCTTGGGGTTCTGATTTTTATCTTTGGAGAATTATTATTCTACCTGTTTTTCTCTCAAGTGTTTTCCTAGAGAACTTTCTCCTGTAAGGAAAAGAGGATTGATTCATAACTGAATACCAGTTAGGAAACCCTACCTTAGGAGCTCTAAGCTACTTGCATGTTGGTGTCTAGCTCGGGGGGATCCAGATTAAAACTAGGAACGGTTCCGGGTCATGGTTGGGTGGAACGTGGTAGTTCCCAAGTGATTTGGTCATCAAATAGAGGTCATATCTGCATTGAATTGTTAATGATGGTTATTTGAGTGTGCAGGTTCAGCCATTAGCAAAGCTTCAAATTTAGGTATGAAACCCTTGAGTGCCTATTCTATTTTCCTAGAATAACTGTTGTTTATACTAGGTAGATGAATTTCAATACTAACCTTGTTGGTTTGATTCTTTGGTTAATAATCTGCTAGGGTTAGTATTCTTAAAATGCTAACCCTAGGCTGTAAATTTTAATATATGATGTATATTACGAGGGTTTGTATCCTTAAGATTGTTTCTATATTATTCCAAGCATTTAGTTTATGCTTATTGTAATCTAGGTTTTGTTATCAGTAGTATACTTATTTATTCCTTGGGGTTTAGTACTCTGCTGACATATTACATTTGTCACCAGAGGCTTGTTTCAAGTTTTAATTAAAAACTAATTTATCAGTAAATAAACCAGAATGCTAAATATGACTATTTAGTAACAGAGCTAGAATATAAATTAAATCCACTAATAACATATTATATCTAAAACAAAGCTAATCAAATCATTAAGGACCTTTCAAGGTCTATCTCCATATTACACATTAATATTAAAATACTCCACACAAATAAAACAACATTATAAATAATCAGAGGAGGCATCGTGACCATCCATGTGGTCCTTTATCAAAACTCTGTTTACATACATAATAATCCACAATCCTATTTAAATTGCCCTAAGCACCTAAAATTTACCAACTAGTAATTAAAACTCTTTAATTTCCAATAGAGGTCACGACATCGATTCCCATGGATGTCCTAGACCCAAGGCCAAAGCACAAATTAATAACCATAGAATAAATTTACAAACAGTAATCAAATAACGCAACCATGCTGCTCTTATTTAAAATAATTAAGAACCATAACTATTACATAATGCATAGAAACCAATTCTTTTAATAACCCATAGTCTTTACACATGGTAACGCCCATGATTAATTCCTGTAGGTCATTCCTATTATTTATCTGAGGCCACGCTATACATTAGGTATGCGGGAAACAATTATTAATAACCACAATACTTCCAATAAAAACATCAAAACGTTGTTGCCAGTCATTTACATTCGCTACAACGAGGGTTATAGCCCAACGCTATGTTACGGCCTCGACCACAATTATTTTATATACAGACCACTCCTGGGAACCTACATCATGATAGCAGTCATATGCTTTCCCATGAGTTTTACATACCCCTACTTACATAATAAACCAAACAAAATAATAATAAATGTAACCATTCAAGCTGGGACAACGAGCCTGTTGTGAGCTAAGGCCATACATGGCATGGTTTCACCTATTCACTCCCCTTAAAACATAGCTAGGTAATAATTATAAATGTGCACAGAGCACCCACGAAGGCATGTGCCTCATCCAAACACAAGTATTTAAACCACTATCACAACATAAGTTTCATACACAGTCACATTATTAAACCATGAATTAATAGCAAGATTATCACAGCCACAATGGGAAAGGTTCAAGCCATTCACGGCTTGGTCTCTCAACACCCACGTTGTTCATCATATAGCCCATTAAAATATACTCAACACACAGACCTCAAAAGAAGGAAAATGCCTGTGCTAAAATAGCAGTGTCTCCACACAGTCGCTTCCAAATCCAAAATGAAGTCTATACGGGAATGCCAATGGGCTATGGCACCATTGCAAGCAATGGTGCATCCCATGGCTCAAAGGCCCAAACCATTAATCATTACAAACCCAAAATTTATTCACAGAACCAGAGGAAGTGCGATTTTTCACTCCATGGCCGAAGCCATTGAAACATTTAAATAAATCCAAGTCTGTAATCATATGTGTTGGGCCCAGAAATGGCCCCTTTTTGACCACCCTTATCCACCTCTTTTTGCCTCATCCTACTCTATTATGCATGCTAAACAGATGTTTTTCCCTTACTTGGCCCCTCAAGTCATGTAGGTATGGTTAATCATTGTCTTATTTTATTAATGCTTAGGATTGTGGTAATCAGGGCTCTACATCTTAAATTATGCTGACATATGATGGTTTTATAAAGATATTTCGAGATATAGAGAATACAGGTGTGGCGGGTCGAACATGCCAAAGGAGGGATGGACATTCATTGCTAAAGTTGATCACCATCCATTCCCTCGTTTCCCAAAGAACGCGGTCCCAGTGTATTATTCCATGCGAGCTGTACAAGGGTAGCTGCAACAGATTGCGACAGATTTGGAGGCAACAGGGCGCCGCTGCTCAAAAGTAGCTGTAATATGCGAAATATCTTCTCAATCAATCATGATCATTATTTCTGGCTCGAATAACAGCTTCCTTATATCTTCTGCTCTCATCTTGCCACGATTGTAATAACTTATTGTAATCAGGGCAGCCTAAAGATCAGAGATCTTCATGGCTGCCCGATAATAGTAGGAAGAGGTTATGATTGTAATGGCATAAATATGGGAAACCATTCTGAGCCAGGGGTTGAACTTTTAACCAAATTATTGTATCAACTGTGAGAAAGGTTGCATGTTCATCTGCCATGTTTTTTTAATACAAGTAGTTTGATTCTTTAGATCTCAGCGTTTTAACGTGTGTTACTTCTAGCATCTCTGTGTGAAGGTTGGGCCCGCCTTCCCATAGACTTTGCTGAGTTAATTAGGTATTATATTTATTCTGTTGTGTGATTTTGTGATAATTTCCTTTATTTATAGTAAGCTGCAACAGTTATTGATTTACAATGTGTCATTTGAATAATCAGTAATTACATCTCATGTAAAACTACAGTGGTGTGGCGTGTCAGTCGACTGTATAGGTTAACTGTATTTTATGCAACAATGTGATAACTATGACAGCCCTGTTCATCCCTAGTTCTTTCAATTACTATTTTCTTTAGATCTTTGCAGTTTGTTCCCTTGCATTTATAATTGCAAAATTTTATTCATGTACTTTTAATTTCTAGAATAGCTGAATTCAATTCCCGTACTTTGAATTTCTAGAGTAGCTGAATTCAATTCATGTACTTTGGATTTCTAGAATAACTAAATCATGATAGTTGGATGGATATTTAGATGGTTTGGTAATCAGGGATTTTATTTTCTGCAAAAGTAATCTAGATGTTATTTCCTGAATATTTCAATCCTAGATTAAGAATCGTAGGAGGTACTTGTGATTGCATTCTTGAGAAAGTATATTAGATTAAGTGGATTATGGAATGAGTGTGGCTGAACAGGAAAGTAGGATTATTTACTTGCAGCATTAGGTACTTAGTGTTTAAATCATATATAATGCATATTATCCTTGAAATAAGAGACTTCCTTGGGTTGACAATTTATATTGAACATTCTGTATGTTAGCTTTAATTAACTTGCATATAGGGTGCCCAACATTTTGGTGCCGTTGCCGGAGAGGATAAGTATTAGACACTATTGCAATTGCATCCAGTAATTGTCTTTATCTAATCTTCTTCAATTTTTTTTCCGTTTGTATGTTTTGGTTTGCATGAATACAAGAAGGGTACAGCGTGAGCATCTTATAAATCCCAGAATCCCACAGAACACTAATGCTGTAGGTGGTCGAGGCCGTGGGCAAGGTCTAGCATTGGGGAGAAGAACATTCATTGACAATCTGGTTGATAGAACCAATTCTTCTACCAGGGCTTGCTATCAGGAAACACCCATCAGAAGAAGCCCTGCCACCCCTGGAGGGGAAGCGTTAGTCTCTACAGTGGAGAACACACGAGGAGCTGCAACACCCTCGAATACCCCTGCAGAGGAGGATAGAGTTATTACTGCAGGATTGGTTGATCGAGATCTGATCTATCACATTAACGGAAAGGTTTTCACTGAAGAGGAGTGTACATAGTTCCATCAGAAGTTCATCAATCAGTGGAAGAATGAAGAGGATAAAACAAAAGAAAATATGAGTAACTGGCGCAATTCCGAAGAGGAAGAGGCAATGGGAGAAAATCATCATCATGAGGGTAATTCCTTGCCTAAATGGATGGTGGCTACACTTCAGTTCCCAATTCAACAACCAGAAGGGATAGCCCCCATGAAAAATATATCACCATCGGTGTTGCCTCGCTTTTATGGAAAAGCAACAGAGGATTCAGACGAATTTCTTTTCGAATTTGATATCCTCCGTTGCAGCTATGACTACACCACCAATGCACAGAAGCTAAAACTCTTCCCTACCACTCTGAAGGACAATGCATTACGTTGGTTTATGAGCCTGGGAGGTGGAACTGTCACTAATTGGGATAGGATGAAATAGGTGTTCCTAGAGAAATATCAGGAGTATTGCAATACCAAGGATAAGAGAGAAGAACTGTTTAAAATGGTACAGAAGGATGATGAAAGTCTGGAGGATTTTGTCGAAAGGCTTTTATATAATGTGCAGAGAGATGGACAGGCTAATATGGGGTTAGATGTGCTCAAAATAATCCTACTTCGTGGGATTAGGGATGATTTCCTAGACATGTTAAACTTGTTAGGAAAGGGGGACATCTCCAAGGAGTCCTTTGAAAAGATAGTGGAACTGTGCAAAAGGTACTCCAGGGGGTCTTCCAGGAATAACATATGGGACAAACGGGACAAATTAGAATGTGATGTCTTCGACAGAACTCAGAAGTCATCTAATGGAGGAGCCACCCATGCAGAGATAGGCAATCTCCTTGAAAATTTCAAAACATAAATGATTAGCTCCATCTCCTCGGAAATAGACGTCCCAAGGGAAAAGCAGAAACAAGCAGTAGAGGATCTCACACTAGGTGTATTCTGCCCGAGATGTAGAAAGAACCACCCTTTGAAGGAGTGCACGCTTGACAAGGTAGAAGTGTGTCAGCTATGCGAGTTGAACCATGACATAAAAGAATCCCCGTCACTACCTCAAGTGAAGGCTGTTCTGTAAGCATCAACTCCAGAGGTGGAACCAACTTACTTTATTGCACAGAAAAAGCTCTGGCAGTCTCAAAATCAAGGTATGACTCCAGACTCGTTTCCATTTTCGAATAACATGAATAATTGGAATAATATGTAGCATATGAATACACAATTCCCTTCATCTAATTCTAATCCTCAATGGTACCCCTCTCAACCTTCAATGCAAAATTTTAACTCCTGGAAACCTTGGGCTCAGCCACCACAGCCACCAAACCAACCAAATTCTTGGTCTCCTGGATGGAGGAATTTCCATCCAGGGAACCAATTTCCCCATAATAAACCCTCTCAATAGCTTCCACATTAAACGTTTTCTCAACAACCATACCCTCCTCAATATCCTCAGCCTTATCAGCAGTCGCAGCTACAACTCCAGAATAATGATGTCCCCAATATGCTGATACGACCTCAGCTGCCTGCTCAACCTAGACCTAACCCAAATAATAAAGCAGTCCATTAGTTTGAGACTGTCAACATGCTTGCCTACTCCCTTACTCCTGTACCTTGCAATGATATCCGCTTATGGTCAGGAAATGTAGTGGAGCCTTTGATCATTGAGGATGTTCCATCCTCTGTGCATGAATAAGGGATGAATCCATAGTATTTATCCAATGCAACGACCCCCATCATTGAAGATGTTGAACATCCTACTAATATGCCGGCTGAAACACAGAACGATGCATCTATTGACACACAACCTACCCAGTTGATTAGGGAACTGCCATACCTTGAAATAGTAATGATACCAAAGGTAGTGGGACAACCTCAGTTTAACCTCTTAGGAGAGTTAAAAAATATTTATGTTAAAATTCCCCTCCTTCAGGCCCTTCAAGACATACCTATCTATGCCAAAACTGTTCAGGATTTGTGTACAAGGAAACTAGGAAGGAAACCCAGGGATCCTTCCACTGTTCATGTCATAGGGAAATTATCTGCATTGATAATGGGAAAAACCCTCTTGGCAAAATACGACGACCCTGGGAATCCCACTGTCACTGTGCAGATTGGGCATACGTAGATACCCAACGTACTAGTAGACTTAGGAGCAACAATTAACGTTGTGACTATTGAAACTATAAGAAAACTTGGGATCAATAATCTTAGTCCAACCCCCACCATTTTAGAACTGGCAGATAGATCCACTGTTAAACCTGAAGGAATTTTGGATGATATCGTCATCTCAGTTTATTCTTGGGAGTACCCTGCTGACTTCTTGGTTTTACAACCTAAGTCACAGCTAGGAGGACACCCATTGATCCTGGGAAGACCCTGGTTAGCTACAGCTGATGCTTGCATCAACTATCGATCTGGATCTATGACCATATCTGATGGCACCGAGATAAAGAACCTCACTCTCTATCCTCCAGCTCGACCGAGCTTAGAAGCTGAAACTCTGTTATGGATGGAGCCAGAGGAAGAAGAGGGCGTTCAACCATTATTAACAATAGGGAAGGCGTTAAATTTTAAGGATGAAAATGAATATGACGCCATTAATAATTTCATTAGTGAACCCACTTCTGTCAATAAGAAAATTTATCAGATCTTGAATACTAATCTAGGTGAAGAGGAACAAGAAAATCTCATAGAAGAGGCATTAGTCAGTGACACTCATATAGTTCTAGTATTGAATAATTCGAAAAGTGTTCCTATCGAGGTAGAGTCTGGAAAAACCCTGAATATTAATCCCATCCTTTTCCTAGATGAACAGGAGCACTTGATCAGTATCTTAAAAAAACACAAGGGGGAATTTGCCTGGGAGTACATAGACATGAGGGTTATCCCCTCTAATCTGTGTACCCATCACATTTATATCAAAAGTGACTCTCGGCCTGTGTGCCAGCCTCAACAACGAATGAACCCCAATCTTAGGGACATCGTGAAGGAAGAAATTCAAAAACTCTTGGAAGCAGGATTTATATATCCCATTTCAGACAACGAGTGGGTGTCTCCACTCATAATTGTACCCAAGAAGAATGGTAAATGGAGAGTCTGTGTGGACTATAGAGAATTGAACAAGGAAACACAGAAATATCACTTTCCCCTGCCTTTCATTGATCAAGTACTTGACACCTTATCTAGGAAGAATTTCTTCTCCTTCTTGGATGGGTTTAGCGGGTACAGTCAAATCCAAATTGCTCCTGAAGACCAAGATAAAACTACCTTCACCTGTCCCTGGGGAACTTTTGCATACAGAGTGCTTCCCTTTGGTTTATGCAATGCATCGACCACATTTCAAAGAGCTATGATTGGCATCTTTTCAGAATTAGTTAATGATAGTATGGAAATTTTTATTGATGATTTTACTCCTTATGGCAAAGATTTTGAAGAAGCATTGAAAAATTTGGAAAAGGTTTTAACTCGTTGCGAACAGACCTAGCTATCTTTGAGCACTAAAAAGTGCCATATGATGATGAGTGAAGGAGTGGTGTTGGGGCATTTTATCTCTGTAGATGGCATCCAAGTGGACCCCTCTAAAATCAAAGTAATAAAAAATATACCTACTCTTGTAACTCAAAAAGAAGTGCGAAGTTTCTTGGGGCATGCTGGATATTACCGAAGATTTATAGAAAACTTTTCCAAACTTGCCTCTCCTTTGTTTTCACTATTAATGAAGGATGTGCAATTTATTTGGAATGAGGCATGCCAGAGAACGTTTGTTAAAATTAATGAGAAGCCGTCCACAGCTCCCATCCTAAGAGGGCCCAATTGGAACTTTCCTTTTCACATTTCTTCAGATGCTTCTGATACTGCCATTGGAGCAGTTTTAGGACATCAGGATGGTCAAGCACCTTATGCAGTTTATTATATTAGTAAAAAATTAGCCCCTCCTGAACTTAATTACACTGTTACTGAGAAGGAGTTCTTAGCCATTGTTTACTCCATTAACAAGTTTCGACATTATATCACTGACTATCCTACATTTGTGCACACTGACCACTCGGCCATCAAATATCTAATGAAAAAACCTGCTACCAATGCCAGGGTAACTAGGTGGCTATTACTATTACAAGAATTTGATATTACCATCATAGACAGACCTGGAAGAGAAAATGTTGTCACTAATTTCCTATCTCGTTTTACTAACAGTGATGATAATTTGCCTGTTGAGGACTCTTTTCCAGATGAACACTTATTTGCAGTTTCAGCTCACTCCCCTTGGTATGCAAATGTCGCTAACTACTTAGCTGTAGGAAAGCTTCCAGCACATTTGTCCAAAAGAGAAAATAGGAAAATTATTCAACAAAGTGCCAGGTATTGTTGTATAGACGGTCATCTCTTCTACATAGGCCCTGATCTTGAGATCAGAAGATGTGTAAGAGAAGATGAAATATTCCATATTTTGAAGGCCTGCCATGATGAGCCTTGTGGGGGGCATTTTGCAGACAGGAGGACAAGACACAAAGCGCTGAGAATGGGCTACTATTGGTTGACCCTTTTTAGGGATGCAAAAAGATATGTCCAGTCTTGTGATAGCCACCAGAGGATGAGCTAACCCAATAGATTAGATCAAATGCCTCTTCAACCACAACTGGTGGTTGAACCCTTTGATAGATGGGCCTTAGATTTTGTTGGTCCTATCAGCTCTCATTCCAAGCAGAAAGCCTACATCTTGGTCTGTACCGACTACATGATGAAATGGGTAGAAGTTGTGACTCTAGTAAAAGCCAATGAATAGGCTGTGATCGATTTCCTGTATGGTGAAATATTTACCCATTTTGGGGTACCCAAGGAAGTGGTTACCGATGGAGGACCTCAGTTTTTGTTGAATCAATTCGAAGCTCTGCTACGAAAGTACCATATTCAACACCAGATAGCTTCACCATACCATCCCCAAGCCAATGGCCAGGTGGAAAGCACTAACAAAGTTATTGAATCCATCCTTACCAAGACGGTCAGGAGCCATCATAGAGATTGGGCTGATAGACTTCTAGAAGCATTGTGGGCATATCGTACTACTTGGCGCAACACTATAGGTTTCTCTCCTTATGACTTGGTGTATGGGAAAAGTGTTGTCTTCCCGATTGAATTTGAAATTAAGACTTTGAAGACAACTACGAAAGTAAACTTAGATGTGACCAAAGCTCAGAAGAGAAGATTGAATCAATTGAATGAACTTGACGAGAACTGTTTAGCTATTGTGGATCAGACAGTATTAATCCAGCGACAGAGATCCAATTGGAATGACCTATTCATCAAAAATAAAGACATCTACGAGGGAGACTGGGCATTATTATACGATTCAAGATTCAAAAGGGACTTCAAGGGTAAATTACATACAAGATGGTTGGGCCCATACCTGGTAGATAGAGTATTTGATAATGGTACAGTCCACCTGGTAACCATTGATGAGAATCGTGCACCATTATTTGCTAATGGTCACAGGATGCAACTGTACCATAAGCCCATTTCAAAGGACGCATTCACTTTGCAGATTGTAGCTGATCTGAACTACCAGTTAGAACAAGGGCAGGAATCTTTCTCTGCCCCTGTCAATCCTTAGTTAATCGCTGTAGATCTTACATGAATTTTTTGTACATAAATAAATTGATATATATATATATTTTACTGATATTGTTATTTTTTTCTTTCTTTTGCGCTTGATCCATTTTTTTTAAATAAAATGTGTAGGGAAGCACCTAAGGAGTGGTGGTCATCATCGGGCCTATTGACCAAGGTTGTTCTTCTATAACTTCCTGCACAAGAAGAAAATTCCTTGAACAAATTTGTTGCAGCCGCAACACGTTCCTTTATCTTCTTTCGTGTAGCTATAACACCTTCAAAATAATTTCCTTTTCCCCCCTTTCGCGCAGCTGTAACACCGTAAATTTCTGCCTTTACCTCATTCCACGCAGCTGCAACACCATAAATTTTTTCCTTTACCCCGTTCCATGCAACTGCAACACCGTAAAACTTCCGCCTTTACCCCATTCCATGCAGCTGCAACACCGTAAAATCCTACTCTTTACCCCGTCCCGCGTAGCTACAACACCGTCAACTTCCATCAGCTTAAAGCATTTTTTCGATTCTGGCAGCTACAACACCGTTTCACTTTTATCCATTTTCACCTTTTCGAGCAGCTGTGACACCGTTTCACTTTTGTCCATTTTCACCTTTTCCGGCAGCTGCGACACCGTTTCACTTTTGTCCATTTTCACCTTTTTCTGGCAGCTGCGACACCATTTCACTTTTGTCCATTTTCAACTTTTCCGACAGCTACGACACCATTTCACTTTTGTCCATTTTCACCTTTTCCGAGAGCTGCGACTCCGCCACAATTGGCTGGTTTTTCTATAATCTAAGGCCACGACTCTGCTAAACTGCTTGATTTCTCTATGGTTTGCGGCTATGACTCCTCCATTATTGGTATAATTCTTTGCAACCATGGTTAGCGACTCTTCCAGATCTGAATCCGATTCCTGATGCCGACGATTCCGATTTATATCTCGGCACTCATAATGTTTCCTACCAATTTGACATGATGGTTTTGGTTTGCCGGTAGAAAAGGTCATTACAACATACATGCAATAATAATTACACTTAATGGCTGCACTTCACACGCTCTACTATTTTCCAAAGGTCACCATCCATTGCATATTTTCAAAGGTATGGTTCTGATTATCTACTTGATTAAGTATTAACTGGATCTGACAATATTAATCATACCTTCCTTTCTGTGCCCATTATTACACCTCCATATCATTAACCATCCACTCATACGACTTAATGACTATTTATGTTACCTGATAACCGCCACCTTTCCTAATTTGGGATAAATTCCAAAAATTCTTATGCTCTGAAACTTTCCAAATTTACCCAACTCCACTCTCAGGTGATCATGCATACTCTGTTATTTAACCTCCATTGTCGGGATTTGTAATCTGTCAGACTGCAACACACTTCTGAAGGAAAACAAACATGGGTATCCCAGCTCGGCATGAACCTCCCAACACACGAGAACTCAGAAGAAATGATGAAGTTTTCACTATTTTTCAAGCTATGGGTTGGACTGAATTCTTCCAACGCCTGAATGGGTTCTATCATGAGACAACTCTACAATTCACCTTGAATCTTACAGAAACCCACTCAGAAGTTTGGGGGTTTCGTATTGAAGTCTCTGAAGCAATAGTGGCTGAGGTCACTGGCCTTCCTCAGGTGGGCAGAGCTTGGTTTGGACAAAGAACCCCCAATCTTGCAGCAGTACAGGATTTTCTAAGAGAAGGGGAGCACATTCAACAGTCACGAATGGGGATAGAATTACAATCACTGCCTCGGCCATGGGATCAAGTAGTAATTTTCCTCAAGAAGTATATTACCTGTGAAGGTAGGTATCAAATGGTTTATTACTCTGCATTTCCTTTATTATCTCATCTCCATCACAGAGCCTTGCTAAACATTCCATTTTATTTTTTCAATGATTTACACCATATGGTGGTGTTTGTCAGAACAACCAAGCATCCAAAATCCTCCCTTACCCACCATGGCCTAATTAAATTAATAATTTTACGGGCCCTTGCTCAACAAAATCAAACCTCGGAGCAATTTACAGGTCAAATTCAGAAATCGCTTTTTTGCCTCGGTGTTCCAATAGAAGAGGAAATAGAAGTACCTGTACTCATGGGGCCTGTTCAAAACCAAGAAGAGCCTGCCAATCAACAATTGGGGGGGAATGCAAAGCACCAGGAGATTCAGAGTCCCTTCAATTTAGTTGGGGGAGGGAAATGAGACTGGATTGGAGGATCAGTCAGGAGACCAAGCAGAACAATTGAAGGAAAATGCACAAGAAAACCCTGTAGAAAGATTAAATAATATGGTAGCTCTGACAGCATAGGCTGAAACTAGAGCAGCATTAGATGCCACGACAGTTGAAATCGAAGATGTTAGAGCTATGATAAGAGAAGAAAACATCGAGCTGTTGACCATTGAATCTTCCCTGAATGGGGAGGAACCCTGATCAAGGAAGAACAAGAAAATGTTGAAACAGAGGATATCCCTTCCACATCAGCTGCAAATCTGGAAATTCCAGCACCACAGAGAAAAAGGAGGAGATCAAAAGATGAAATATCGGCATCACCACCAATAAGACGAAAAAGGACCAAGTCAGTTATGGCAGCAGAAGCAGCACGGGCAAGATGGGCAACCCTAGAAGCACAAATCGAGTTCCCCATTCTGAGACCCAAAGCAAATGACGCCCCACAGGAACCGGCTGCAGAAGAACCTCAAATTGAAGGACTTTTGTATGAAAATGGGCTATTAAAGGACAAAGTACAATCACTCTGGAAGGAACTAGAAAATTGGAAGGAAGCGTGCAGGAAACTGAGTGAAAGGAAGCTGCACACATTGGTTGAAGCTGTAGACCAATTAAAAGGATCAACTCCTGCTGAGGTTGGTGATGAAGAAGAGAGAGTAGTTTGTCCTATGTGTGGAGAAATATTTAACCAGTCAGGTTACAAAGTCATAGTTCGTGCCTTTGTGACACAATAGCCCGTACCTCTAGCTGTGGAAGAACAAGGACAACCTGATTGGAAGGATGGTAAGGCCCCCCAAGAGAAACTCCAGCAAAATGAAGTAGTAGATGAACACGATGTTGATACACAAGAACCAACATCTTTGAATATTCCTGTTGAAATTGCCACCCAAATTGGGACAGATGAACCAGAGGATGAGGTTATTCCAAATTTTGTTGAAGAAGTTTGCACAGTGACCCCTGAACCTTCTCAGGGCACAGAACCAATAGGGATGGGACCCCAACAACAAAATGATGATGAGGTCGAATGGGATGCTGATACACAAGAACCAACATCCTTGAATATTCTTGTTCAAGTTGCCACCCAAATGGGGGAAGAAGAACCAGGGATTGAAAACAATCTAGAATTTAATGAAGAAATTTGCACTATGACTCCTGAACCGTCTCATGACACAAAGATAATAGAAATGGAATCCCAATAGCAGGAAGATGAGGAAGTAAACCAGGATGTTGCTACACAAGAACCAACATCCCTGGAAATTTCTGTGGATACTCTCAAGATGCAACAAGAATCCAACCCTAGAATGGATATCATTCCTGATTTGGATTTAGGAGAAAATGAACAAATGCAATCACAATCTTCGGAGGACACTGAAATCCTTGAGGAACAACTCCATATTGAAAAATACATGAAAGCAACTCTACAATCCTAGCAACATGAAGAAAGAGAAGGGCAGGGCTTTGTTACACAAGAACCAGCGGCCTTGCATCCCCCTGTTGAAGTTGCAGCTGATAATCAGGTAGATAAGGAGATTAAAATTTAGGAGGAAGTTGTCCCATAAGAACCAACATCCTCGCAATCAGCTACTGAAGTTGCTATAGGAGAACTCCAAAAAGAGGATGCTATTACACAAGAACCATCATCTCCAGAAGTTGCTTCAGGACTACCTATGGTTGAAGTTGCTGCAGAAGAAATTCCAAGAAGGGATGCTATTACATAAGAACCAACACCCCCAGAAGTGATCTCAGAAGTGCAGGATGTTCAATGTAGCACATCAGGTGATAAGGTATGGACTCAACTTCCTCAAAATTTTATCAATTTGGATTCTGATAAGGAAGAACATCCTGAAGAAGAAGAAATCCTAAAGCTTACAGAAGAACTCTCGATCCTGAGAATAGAAGTGAGGAAGTGGAGGAGTCAGGTAGAGAGATATCAAGAAGGGATAGTTTCCCTCGCTGAACATAGAAAGACCATCAGGTAACTGAAGGAAAAATGGGTAGAAGAACTCATGACCCAGAAACTCTGTGGGGAAGAACTACAGAAGGAGCTAAAGGAGCTAAAAAAGTTCAAGTTTATGCAGGTGGAAAAAGACCAGCTATATGCTCTTTCTCAGGAATTATTGGGTACCAGAGTACCATCCTCCTCTTACCCTATGTTTTTATTTGAGCAGTTTATCTGGTTTAAGCTGAGGGTTGTGAAAGAAGGGAGATCATATGAAATAGCAACCTCGGCGAAATTCCTGGAAACATTTCTCGGAAGTGATTTTGAGGACCAGAATTTGATGTGTGAGAATTATTTGCATGAGGTGGTTTGTCCTTTGGACCGCCATTCGAATCCTATTTTTTTCTCAGGTGATGTTCAACTGAGGGATTTTGCCTCCCTTGTGAGCAATCATGTTCAGTGGGAAAGGTCTTTCCAAACTTTCTCTCACAATGAGGCCCACTCTAATCTTTGGATCCGAAGAGAACTTTAGAACCCTCGTCTTCTCCTTGCTCAACATCAGAGTCTACTCTCATGTCCCATCCTAACTCGGCATATAATGGAACTTCAGGAAAGGGTTATTTCTACTTGTACCAGCCATATTTCCATGCATCAATGAACGGCTTTGGAAGGTAGTTAGCACCGATGGCAGGTTGCCTCTCCATATTAATTCTTGCACATGATCTAGGAACTAAGAATCAAAATCATCAAAGAATTATTAACAAATACTCATGAATTGGAAATAACTGGAATACCAAATAGGTTTCCTCTCTTTATATTATATAAACAATAAAGGATTACAATACCATGCATGAGCAATGGCTTAACTCAATGAAGAATTCAAATACCTAAGAGGACAATTCGAATTCAATGAGTGAGTCTAGCTTAACTGACTCTTTGCCATGCAATCTCACTCAGTTAACCACTTGACCAAAACCCTAATTGACTCACCAAACCCTTAACTAAAGTTGGAGTGTAATAAATGACTTAACCTCAACTGAAGGAGATCAAACACATGTCATAGCAATCCAATCATCAAGTGCTAGTACTGCATGACTCCAATAAACCCTGATGAGGTTAACTGAAGCTGA
>LPNX010275968.1:363307-379605 GCA_001517045.1 Pseudotsuga menziesii
ACCCCAACAGTGAACGGAGGTAAGTGAACTTCTTTTCTAAAAATATCTTGGTGAAGATGTCGGCAATCTACTCATCAGTCGGGCAGTATTGCAGAATGATGGTCCTGTCATGCACTAGCTCCCTGATGTAGTGCATGTGAATCTCTACATGTTTGGTCCTCTGCCTGGTAACTGGATCCGTGGAAATATTAATAGCACTCTGGTTGTCACAAAATAGAACAGTGGACAAAGTACTACCAAGATCAAACTCTGAAAGAATTCCTTGCAACCAAACTGCTTGGATGCAAGCATTCACCGCTCCTCGATACTCGGCCTCTGCTGAAGATAGTGCTATGGCAGCCTGCTTTTTGCTTGACCAGCAAATAGGGCCACCACCAAACATGAATACATATCCGGAAGTTGACTTCCGATCAATAGAATCACCTGCCTAATCGGAATCTGTGTATCCAACCAGCTCTAGCTCGGAGTCTGCAGCATAGTGAATGCCGTAGGTCCTGGTTCCCTGAATGTACTGGAGGATCCTCTTGGCTGCCTTCCAATGAAGATCATGAGGCTGCTGCATATATCTTGATACAACATTCACGGCATAACAAATATCAGGCCTAGAATGTGTCAAGTACAATAAGCTACCAATCAACTGTCGATAGATAGTGCAGTCCATGGGAGGTGTGCTTTTTCCTTCTTCAAGGCTGATCCCTGAAAGGAAAGGGAATGGTGCAGGCCTACATTCAGCCATGTTAAACTTGACTAATAGGTCTGAAATGTATTTTGACTGAGTGACCATAATCCCATCAGAATTTTGCTCGATTTCGAGCCCCAAAAATTGTTTTAGAAGCCCCAAATCACTCATTTCAAAGGCATTGTGGAGAGCAGTTTTGATGGCTGAAATGGAGGCAATTGTGCTACTTGTGATCAGTAAGTCATCAACATATAAAAAATAATAATAAGATGATCATCATGCTGCTGTAAATACACATTTGGATCTGATCTACATTGCTGAAATTTTTGCGAGAGAAGGAAGGCATCCATCTTGGAATACCACTCTCTTGGGGCCTGTTTTAACCCATATAGTGACTTCTTTAGCTTGCAAACCAAAGATGGATCAGTGATGTAACCTTTAGGATGCTTCATGTATATCTCCTCATGAAGATCTCCATGCAGAAAGGCTGACTTAACATCCATGTGATGCACCTCCCAGTGCTTGGATGCGGAAATAGCCAAAACAAGGCGGATGGAGTCCATTTTTGCAACCGGTGCAAAGGTCTCATGGTAGTCCACTCCTTGGACCTGAGAGAAACCTTTTTCTACCAGCCTTGCCTTATATTTGTAGGTGCTTCCATCAGCAGCAAAATTTGTCCGAAACACCCACTTGCATTGAACCAATTTCGTTGCCGGAGGAAGAGAAACTAGCTCCCAAGTAGTGTTTTTCTGAAGAGAATTCATCTCTTCATCCATGGCAACTTGCCATCTCGGATCCTTCCAAGCATGGTAGTAAGATTTTGGAACTGAACTAATCATCAAATAGCAAGTTTCGGACAGCAAAATATCAGAACAAGAGAGTGCAATACCTGCTCTTTGGAAATTAGACCGGGTTCTCCTTGGATCATCCGGATTTCCAATGTTGTCTCCTGCGGAGGAGAGTGTCTGTCGGGCCCATGTAGGAAGATGAGTTTGCACTTCAGGTTTTGATTCAGTATCTGATGGTTGCTGTTCACTGATATCAAAAATCATAGGATCCAAATCAGGGTCATCACCTCCAATTTCATCATCCAAATATTCAGTGGAATAGGAAGAAATTTCAGCAGTTTTCTCCTCCACTAGTTCCACCTCCTGAAGAGGCTCATCGAACTTGACACTTCTATCGATGATGATCTGTTTGGTATTGATATCCAGTAGCTTGAATCCTTTAGATTCATCAAGATATCCAATAAACAGACATTCTATGCTCTGCGGTTGCAAATCCCTTCTTTTATCAAGCGGAATCCGGGCCCATGCAGTGGACCCAAACACCCGTAGGTTAGACACATCTGGCTTGTGTCCAAAGTATGCTTCGAAAGGAGTCTTACCTTTCACTGATGAATGTGGAACCTTGTTCTGAATGTATGCTGCAGCATGCATGGCTTCAGCCCATAAATTTGCAGCAAGCTTCTTTGACTCCAACATGCAGGTGGTCATCTCTTTGAGAGACCGGTTCTTCCTTTCTGCTACACCGTTCTGCTGGGGAGTGTAGGGAATTGAATGTTGGACCTGAATACCACTTTGGGAGAAAATGGACAGCAAATCATTACTGACATACTCCCCTCCATTATCAGATCTCAATATCTTGATCTTAAGCCCAGAGGCATTTTCGATCAAAGCCTTCAATTCAGAAATTTTTTCATATACCTCTAATTTCTTTTTGAGAAAGAAAACCCATGTATACCTGGAAAAATCATCAATAAAGGTAAGGAGGTGCCTTGATCCATTCATGGATGTGACAGGCATTGGACCACTTATATCAGAATGTATCAGCCCCAATATGCTTGTAGCTCGGTTTGCCTTCCCCCGATCGAACTTGTGCTCAGGGTGCTTTCCAATCACACAGCCCTTGCAGACTCCCGTAGTTGCCTTGATGACCGGAAGGCCTTCAACCATGGAATGTTTCTATAATTGATGCAAATATTTGAAATTAAGATGGCCAAACCTTTCATGCCACAGCCTACTAACCTTATTTCCATGAGTTAGCAAAGCAGTGGGCTTTTCATCCGCAACAAAGTGAGAAAACTCATAGGCTTTTGCATGATGATTTGCATGGCCTTTTGCAATGAGTTTCCCGGATAAAATTTCTGTTATCTCAACATCATTTGGGCTGAAAGAGACCCTCTTAGGCATTCCTGTATGTGTCATTTGATAGACACTAATAAGATTTGCTGCAAGAGATGGTACATACAAAACATTAGAAAAAGAACCATTTTCTAGATTTGCAGTACCTTGTCCTTTGGAAATGATGGTGGAGTCATCTCCCAAGTGGATGGGGATGGATTTGCTGGTCTCCAAGGATGAAAAGGAGTCTTTTTCAGCCATCATGTGATTCGAAGCTCCACTGTCAATCAGCAGTGATTTTGACTTCAAAGTGCTTGCCATGAGGGCATGGCCTTTCTCATGCTGTGGTTCCCGATCTTGGTGATCTCTCTTTCGAAAGCTCTCCGGAAGATTGATGTGATTACTTTCAAGAAGAGAGGTTGCTTCATCAATATTTTTCTTCATGCAGACATGTTCAGGGTGAAAACCCTTCCCGCAGTAAGAACACCTCACTCTTTCTTTCCCATTGTGCCCTTTTCCTTTGTTCTTCTTTGAACCGGAAGATTCATCATGCTGCTGATTTTCAAATCTAGGCTTTGGAGCATCAAATTTAGTTTTCTGATTTTTCTGCTGCTTACCTTTACCTTTCACATCTTTGGGCCCCGTGACATGGAGGGCTTGGTCACGGGAAGATCGGATGATCCCCATCTGGACAAGCTTGTCATGTTCACTAGTTAGGGACTCAATGAAGGCATCGAGTGTAGGCATCTTCCATTTGGGAGTTGTGAGCTTCACCGCATGGAATGTAGAAACAAAAACTTAATATTCAGCCCCGAGTTTGGAGAGGATGGCTAGGATGAGCTGATCATCTTCCTTCTCCACTTTGCATTTCTTCAAGAGAAAAACTATATTCTTGAACTTTGTAAAGAAATCATTCAGAGTCTCGAAATTGGAAGGTTGGAGAGACATGAGTTCATTTTCGAGTTGATAAACTCTCATGTCATCATGCTTTCCATACAGTGATTCCAATTTGTCCCATATTTCTTTCGGTGTATTCAGATCCATAATATGGAAGAGAATATCATCGGAAATAGAGAGGCATAAGAAACCGAAGGCTTCATCCTTTTTGTTGAAGAATCTTGATTTTTCTATGGCGGATCCAGGCTCCGGTTCAGTGTCCATGGTGAATCTGTGGAGTCCTTTGCCTTTTAGCTGATGCTCCATTTTGAGTTTCCATGTGTGGAAATTGTATGGATTCAACATAGGTACTGAGGAGGCCGCTGAGGAGGCCATCTGGATTTGCTTGTAGCGAATGCTTCACCTGTAGAAACCTGAAAATCAAAACATAAAGGGCAAAATAAAAGAATTGAGCTATTGCTCACATTTCATGGAGAAATTGATCTTTGTCCTGCCGTAGCTCTGATACCATATTAATTCTTGCACATGATCTAGGAACTAAGAATCAAAATCATCAAAGAATTATTAACAAATACTCATGAATTGGAAATAACTGGAATACCAAATAGGTTTCCTCTCTGTATATTATATAAACAATAAAGGATTACAATACCATGCATGAGCAATGGCTTAACTCAATGAAGAATTCGAATACCTAAGAGGACAATTCGAATTCAATGAGTGAGTCTAGCTTAGCTGACTCTTTTCCATGCAATCTCACTCAGTTAACCACTTGACCAAAACCCTAATTGACTCACCAAACCCTTAACTGAAGTTGGAGTGTAATAAATGACTTAATCTCAACTGAAGGAGATCAAACACATGTCATAGCAATCCAATCATCAAGTGCTAGTACTGCATGACTCCAATAAACCCTGAAGAGGTTAACTGAAGCTGAACTGACCATCAGAAGTTGGTGAAGGCGCCTAGTTAGCTCCAGTTCATTAAATACTAATAAAATAATCAATAAATAATGATTAAATAATATATTTAATGCATGGAGGCGCCTTAACTGACTGTAACTGATTGGTTGAACTGAAAGTAACCCCCAGTTAGCAATTAGGTGCATGAATGTCACACAGATCACCCCTGGAGTGCTCCAGTTAGCCTCCTTGACTGTAGGAAAGGCTAAGTTAGCCTCCTTGACTGTAGGCAGGCATGGGAGTGACTGGGATGATGGTAATTAATGCTCCTTGATGTCAATTAAACTTATGATAGTGGTTTAACTAGGCCAATTTGACTGAAGAGTGAGGATGAAGGTAAATGTCTCCAACACTCCAACCCTTCGAAATAGGGACCCCTATTGTTACAGGAATTTTGAACAAGCACTTTTCAGGATTGAGGGTTATGTTGGATGCATGAGGGAATGTGGGGTTAATTGGTTGGGACTAAAATTTAAATTTCCTCTCATCTGGTGGCCAGCAAAACCGTACATGGAAGATTTCTCATTAACAAGGGTAGAAGAGCAGAAGTGTTGGAGATATTGGGTTGTCCATAAGGGATTTGTAGAAAAAGAAGGAACATCTGAATTCCCATACAACTTTTCTTCTCTCCATGAACAAAGCATAATGCCAGATTCAGATTCAGAATAATGGAGGTTGTTGCACGAGGACATGCAACAGGATAGTTGGGGGGAGATGTTGGGCCCAGAAATGCCCCCCTTTTGACCACCCTTATCCACCTATTTTTGTCTCATCCTACTCTATTATGCATGCTAAACAAATGTTTTCCCCTCACTTGGCCCCTGAATCATGCAGGTATGGTTAATCATTGTCTTATTTTATTAATGCTTAGGATTGTGGTAATCAGGGCTTTACATCTTAAATTATGCTGACATATGATGGTTTTATAAAGATATTTCGAGATATAGAGAATACAGGTGTGGCGGGCCAAACATGCCAAAGGAGGGATGGACATTCATTGCTAAAGTTGATCGCCATCCATTCCATCGTTGCCCAAAGAACGCGGTCCCAGTGTATTATTCCATGTGAGCTGTATAAGGGTAGCTGCAACAGATTGCGACAGATTTGGAGGAAACAGGGTGCTGTTGTTCAAAAGTTGCTGTAATCTGAAAAATATCTTCTCAATCAATCATGATCATTATTTCTGGCTCGAATAATAGCTTCCCTATATCTTCTGCTCTCATCTTGCCACGACTGTAACAGCTTATTATAATCAGGGCAGCCTGAAGATCAGAGATCTTCATGGCTACCCGATAATAGTAGGAAGAGGTTATGATTGTAATGGCATAAATATGGGAAACCATTCTGAGCCAGGGGTTGAACTTTTAACTAAATTATTGTATCAGCTGTGAGAAAGGTTGCGTGTTCATCTGCCATATTTTTTTAATACAAGGAGTTTGATTCTTCAGATCTCAACGTTTTAATGTGTGTTACTTCCAGCATCTCTCTGTCAAGGCTGGGCCCACCTTCCCATAGGGATTGCCGAGTTAATTAGGTATTGTATTTATTCTATTGTGTGATTTTGTGATAATTTCCTTTATTTATAGTAAGCTGCAACAATTATTGATTTGCAGTGTGTCATTTGAATAATCAGTAATTGCATCTCCTGTAAAACTGCAGTGGTGTGGCATGTCAGTCGATTGTATAGGTTAACTGTCTTTTATGCAACTGTGTGATAGCTGTGACAGCCCTGTTCATCTTTAGTTCTTTCAATTACTGTTTTCTTTAAATCTTTGCAGTTTGTTCCCTTGCATTTATAATTGCAGAATTTCATTCCTGTACTTTTAATTTCTAGAATAGCTGAATTCAATTCCTGTAATTTGAATTTCTAGAGTAGCTGAATTCAATTCATGTACTTTGGATTTCTAGAATAACTAAATCAAGATAGTTGGATGGATCTTTAGATGGTTTGGTAATTAGGGATTTTATTTTCTGCAAACGTAATCTAGATGTTATTTCCTGAATATTTCAATCCTAGATTAAGAATCGTAGGAGGTACTTGTGATTGCATTATTGAGAAAGTAGATTAGATTAAGTGGATTATGGGATGAGTGTGGCTGAATAGGAAAGTAGGATTATTTACTTGCAACATCAGCTAATTAGTGTTTAAATCATATATAGTGCATATTATCCTTGAAATAAGAGACTTCCCTGGGTTGACAATTTATATTGAACACTTTGTATGTTATAAGCTTTAATTAACTTGCATATAGGGTGCCCAACAATATGCCTGAAGGCGAATTTTAAACCCCACATTGAAACCCCAAAACCAAACAGTGAAGACATCATTCAATCGGGCCGAGAGGTAACAAGCCTCAGATTGTTGGAAGGCTTACGGTTCACCATTTCCATCATACAGGAACCGACGACAAGCTTTGAGCCACGACTCTCTCCACAGACCCCAACACCTGCAACCATCCACAATCAAAATGATGAGAAGCATGACAACGATAAACTGCAACAACGCAAACCATAGAAATGATAAGAGGTCGAATGAGGATATTACCTGTAAACTCATGGAGGTCGCCTCCATTCTACCCTGTGCAGAGCAAGACCAAACCCCAACTCAAAACCTTGCAAATGACAAAACCATCGTGTTCCCAAGCCCTAAGCTTAGGGATGTCATGCTCTGCCAAGAGTGTTGAATGCACCAGTTGGTGACCACTAACGCCATACCAAACCCACTCTCCATAGTTTAAGTTTTGTTGCATTACTATGTATGTCCACTTCCCACATGAAGGCTTAAACCCTGCTATCATATGGTTTCTACCATATAATATAGTTTTTCCACCCTATTTCATATCACCTTGCAACATTACAACGTATACACTATAAGCTAGGCTTAACAAATTAAAATGATAAGGTTTGAGTGTAAGTCCATATATGGTCTACGCTAGTCTTAATACAACCCAAGACTTATGTATTAATATAATGTATGTACCATAGGTTTAAAAACCTATTATCATGTGAACCTTAGGCTTAAGAAATAAACTTATCACAATACCATTAAGCCCTAAGCTTTTACTTAGTAAACATGGCATATGTAATATGTCATGTTAATTACTTTAACCATTATAAATCAATGGCTTGGTTTTGACAGCCATGTACTTAACCTGTAGTAAGAGGCACATAAGAAATATTAATAAGACTTAATAAAATACACATAGAACGAAGATAATACTAATATGTAAAACAATAAATTTACAATTTCGTAACGAAGCATAAGTAATATACAGGAAATTTAGTAGTAGGAGATAAATTGACGAGAAGAGTATTTTTCCTGGTATAATTCTGAGTCGACAAGGAACCAAAGTCAAACAGCAGTATGATCTTTAAGGTCATAGATTTCCTTACTCTTTAAACAAGTTTCCGTCATAAGCATGAATTGCATGTATATAGAATAGGTTCCTTAGTTCAGAGAACTAAGTAAGCCTGCTAACAAGTAAACACCTTTACCTCTCAAACCATCATGGAAGAACAAGTCTCGCCACTCTACCCTCTTTGTTTCCACAAACAAAGTTAATTTAGGACTCCATAATTAACAAGTGCGACAATGCAGAAAGGATGAAGCATATAAATCCAGTGACGACACATAAGCGACAAAAGTATAAACATAATACTAAGTAGTAAACAACAGTACAACATCATAAGTGAAATATGTTAAAAATAATGACTAAAAGTAAAAGACAGAATGTAAGAACAACCTACCAATAAAAAGAGGTACATGAAGTGTATGATAGAGTTCCGTAAGTGAATAATGTTTCGTCTAGGTAGTTTTTACTAGCCTATAATTTTTTTTATTTACAATTTTTGGGGACATTACACTCATCCTTGTCAGTAGATGAAAAAACATAGGCCGTAGTCCACCCAAAATCACAAATAAAAACGTCTATCGACATCGTTAGGTGTTCTTTTTTACTGGAATTTTCAAAAAATTGTAGCTATGATCGTCGTCTTTTTGGCCAATCAGTGTTTGAAACGTGTCTGATGTCTAGTCCAACCAACAACCGACACGCATATAGCATTCCGCCACCTGCCACACATCTACTTTGTTGTCCATGTTGTAGGTTTGGCTTATTTTTGTGTTTTTTCCCTCTCTCCTGGGGACCTCATGATCATAAAACCTAGGGAAGTCTCTCTTTAAATGCCCATGTAGTCTACATCTTGCGCACTGAGAAAACCACTCACTCGGCTTTGAAGGACGTTTGAGATTCACAGAGGGAGAAATGGATCATAAACGCGTTTCTCTTATGGTGCTCGTATGTTTCATTATCATGGTGGCCACTCTACTTGTAGTAACACCAACTCCGAATCAACATTCCCCTGCTTCTCATGTCTATGGCTATGTGGGCGGATTAAGTTTTCATGGGATTGTTTCTTCTTCTGATGAATTTGTTTTGAATGGACATAATATGTTGGAGGATGGTCATGGAGTCCCGTCATCTTTGGACCGTCACGAGAAAATGAACGCGTAAGCTATTTAAAAAGTACATCAAAAGAGGTATGCTCCTGGTATAGTATTACTTGCAACCAACACACCACTTGCAAGCAACACACCAGAAGAATTGTTGTTGTAATGCTTCTTACAGTTTCTGTACCATTTTGTGCTATGCTATACTATGGAAATTACATTACCTGGAAGTGGTGGCAACAATAATGTTTTGTTATGTTGTGCTATGCAATGCAAATTACATTACCCTGAAGTGGTCGCAGCTGTCACAGTGCTTTTGGGATCTACCATTTCCACCTCTAAAGTGTAACTTGAAGAAGATTTCACAAACAGATTGTTGGTGGCACTCCATAATTGATGGTGTGGAGGTCAGGAATAAAGAAGATGGGTCAGAAAAATATAGAATCTACATTATTGTCCATTCATTGAATACAATCTCCATTTGAATTGGTAACCCTTCTTTGGTATCCACTTAAACACACAATTTTGCTACTTACTTTGATTTCTGCAATAATGATCAAGGATGATTTTAACGGTGAATTTTAGCCCAAATGGTGAATTTTAAGGGTTACCCAAAAAAAGGTGGGCAAATTTTTATATTAAAATGTTTTTATTTTATTTAATAAATTGGCCCATTATTTATTTTATATATAGCTGGCCCAAGTTAAATCGCCTTCATCCTGAAAGAGGCAAAAACTGGAAAATTAATTTTAGCCTAGGAAAATACTGATATTTGCCCACATTCACCCCCGATAGAAATTTCGCCCAATTTTTTTATTGTTAATCTAAAATCTAGTGTAAATCGCCCCTGCTTTTTCCTTATGGAGATTTTTTTAGATAAATTCGTCCAAAAATCCTAACAGCGAGGTAGAAAGGGACCAATTTTGTCCACATAATCAAGTTTCAAAGCTTAATAGGGTTTCAATCTTGGAGAATTTGGTTTCAAAGGTTATTATGGAGTTGTAAGGCTCTTACTAAGGTTTTTCGCAGGTTGCCAGGCTCTAGAATTTCGGTTCTTGCAAACTCCAATATGCGGGTATGTTTATACTTCATTATTTTGTTGGGTTTGGTTTCGTGTCATTAAGGTAGGTCAGACTTACCAGATAAACAATCACAAATGCCGGATCTACAATTCTTCGAACAAAGCTAATAGCCGAACATCACTAGTAGGGCCTGATGCACATTTCTTCTAGAAATGAAAGATAATTGTAGGAACATAAGCTGATAGTAACATAAGTGTTTCCATTAAAATTTTGAAGAATATATTTATACCCAAAAAAGAACCCGTGCAAGATTTCTTCAGAAATTGAAATCTCTCAAATTGAATAGCTTGTTTGCATTTTTCTACAAGTTATGAAAATACAACATGCTTTGTTCTTTTGATAATTGCAAAATGGGTTGTGGTTTCAGACACAAGTTCTCCATTTTAGATAGACAAAGAATCTCATCGCATCAACAAAGGACTGCTCTTAGCAATTATCATACTGCCGATATTTATTGGGTGTATAATGATTTATTCAGTTTGTACTTGGTTGTATAGGAAGGCTTACAACTCTGCTCCTTCATCATCTCAACCTCATGCATTCAAGTGGAATTCAGATCTACACACCTCAGGTTGGTATCACCACAATGTCATATCTTATCCCTTTCAGTGTACGAAACTAAACCCTCTCTTGATTTATATACCAACAAGGGAGTGGTGCCACCTATAAACATATTATTTAATTGGATTCGGGGCTGACATTCCATCCCTACCCCTATTGAACCTGTGTGGATAGCTTTTGGATGTGTGTACACATAACAAGAAGTAGGATGCATTACTACCAGTCCCTTGGAATTGTTTACATGGCAATAAGAGTTCCTCTTTTCTCTCCTCAAAATATTATTTCTCATGCTCTTAACATAATAAACATGACTCTTAATTTCATGATCTGATCAAATCAAAAGCTTGGATTGTAACAAATTATAGCAATCCATGGGTACCATTGACTTCTGTTTACATGAGAACTGGATTAGTTACATTGTGATTATTTTGATCTCAGACGAGTAACTCAACAAGTTGACTTTTATCTGTGTTTCCACAGATGCCTATAGGAGTATTCCACTCATACCTCTCCCGAATCATTTGAACTCCCATGTTTCTAAGAAGAAGGGATGCATAACTACAATTGAATATTCTAAGCTGCAAGCAGGTACAAATAACTTTAGCAACAATAACATTCTTGGAGAGGGTGTATTTGGGTGCGTATACAAAGCCAGGTTTGATGATGATTCCTTTGTTGCTGTGAAGAAGCTAGATGAGAGTAGTAAACAGGCTGAGCATGAATTTCAGGTAGGTATTGAAAATGTTGTAGGCATTATTTTGCGAGAAGCTTGCTGCTTCCAACTTACGAAGACATGAGTGAAGGCATTTTCTTGGAGGATGCCCTAATGCTGCTCTTTTGGGTATCGTTTTTCTTTTGTGATCGATTTGGTTCTATGCTATATTTATCAGATTGCAATATGTTTTTCTATTCTCCCTATAGTTTTAAAAGAATATTTGCTGAATTCATCTCTTGGTATGGTCATTGATTGCAGAATGAAGTGGAGCTGATAAGCAAAATCTGACATCCAAACCTTGTTTCTTTGCTTGGGTTCTACGCCCATGAAAATTAACGGTTCTTAGTATATGATTTGATGCAGAATGGCTCTTTGGAAGACCAATTACATGGTAGATTTCTCCTTACCATTGGGAAAGTTCAATATTTCCTATCTTTTGAAGCCTGACCCTTTTATTTGTTTAAAAAAGCTTGAAAATATCATTCATCATGGATAAACTAGTAGGCAATCAGCCTTTCACAGTATCCTTTGTTGAGAAATTGTACTGGACTATCAGGGCCATCTCACAGATTTGCACTTACATGGTTTATGCGCATGAAGATAGCCCTTGATTCAGCAAGGTAATTCTAACACAATTAATTTGATTCCCTATTGCTAGACTTGAAAAATTGAAATAATTTTTTTACTTGGTCCTCTATTACCTTGGGAGCTTAGGATTACCATGGTTTTCTTTCTTGAAGTTTTCGGTTCTTTTACATGGGTCTAGAACACTTGCATGAACACTACAACCCTGTAGTGATTCATCAAGATTTCAAATCATCAAATATCCTTCTTGATGCAAGCTTCAATGCCAAGGTGGGGGCAAGGTTTTGTTTAAAGATGTATTTCGATTTTCCACTTACCTTGAATGTTTCTTAAATAATATTTATTAGTTACTTTGGGGACATTGTTGTGAAGCATTAAGAAAGTTTCATGTAATGTAACTAACGAATAGCCATACTAAATACATTTAAGGCATGTGCATTGTATTCAATGGGAGATGGGGTGAGACGGGTATCTCATTGCCATGCTACTGTTTCTCCTATTAGTTCTTTATGGATAGTAGACATTAGTTATTTTTTGCAAAAAAATATTCGTATGGATCTTCAATTTTTATTTGCTAATAAGTTTTGATGTTCAGTTATTGTATTCATTTGTTTTTGCTTGTCATGAATTATACTTTAAGTAACCTTTGTAGACTTATTTATCCATCTTAGTTTATGTGCAATAAAACACATGGTCTGAAGTCAAACATTTCCTGAGTAGAATGTATTCTAATCACCGCTATTTAACCACTAGCTATGGATGCAGCTTTCAGATTTTGGACTGGCAGTAACAACTGTAGGATGCGCTGCCAATACAAATATTGATCTAGTAGGGACATTTAGATATGTAGCTCCAGAATACCTGCTCGATGGTAAGTTTGTAATGAAGAAATAAGATCCAATTATGAATTTCTCATTATAGTAGAGATTAGATATTAGTCAAACTACATTTATATATAACCTGCAGTGTTGAAAGTATCTGTGGGCAACACTACAACAAATTGCAATGCATGATTGTTGCAGATATACAATAGAAATTTGTTCTGTTTTAGGAAACCAACAAGTGGCTAGTAAAATGCTTAATGATGTTTGTGATTGAGTTTGAATTATAAAAAATCAAATTTTTCCAATTGCACTACAACAAATTGCAATGCATGATCGTTGCAGATATACAATAGAAATGAGTTCTATTTTAGGAAACCAACAAGTGGCTAGTAAAATGCTTAATGATGTTTGTGATTGAGTTTGAATTATAAAAAATCAAATTTTGCCAATTGTCTTCATTTTGTATAAACATACCACAATAGACACGTACCTATAGCAGAGTCAAATTGGATGCCTTTCAATAATAACCACCTCATTTATGCTTCAAAATTTGGTTCAGATACAAGTTAAAATCAATGTCTATCTCTATTTACTCTTTAGTCTTGCAAGAGGCTACATTTAATAAGATGCATTTACCTTGGACATATGGCATGAAAGTGAACCTTTTGTTCTGTTCTGCTGCTATAAAGTTATATTGCATACCAAAAGTTGGAGCGTTACTACTGGGATTCATTGTGAAAATTTTTGTAAGATGATGCTTACTTGGTATCCTACAAGTATGGATTAGTAACATTCAGTAGTTGAATATTTCTGGGTGATGATGCGAAAATCAATCAATATAGAGATGAAAAAAGTTATGGATATCTCCTAAGAGAAAAGGAATAATAGGTTTGTGCATTTGGACGCTTTTGATGAGTGCTATACCTTTACCAAATCTTAGTGTGTGAGAGTAGCACGTTGCTTTCTTGCGCAACCAACACCAATTCTTCATTGCACTCGCCCTTTGACATGTGATTAATGCCAAATTTTCAATGTTCCGATATTTTAGGACCAATTTCAGATCTGTTTGGTGCCAATTCAGCTTCCAGTTCAACAGACACCTCACTATGCCACTTCAACGACCACCGAAGCTCATTAGCACTGCATCCCAATATGGAAGAGTAACACAAATGACAAGTTGGATGTTTAGGGCTGACCAAGTCAATATAGGATATGCACTATTGATCATAAGTTATAACTAACCAAATCAGAGCATGCCATGCCCAAAATGATATAAAGGAATGAGATAATTCTCATCCTCATTCAGTGCGCTCAAGGCCAACCATTAGGGATTGATAATATGGTCATCCGCAAATGTATAAACATGTCCTAGGTACTTTCAATCTTGTAGATAGTTGAATCATTTCCGTGTTCATGGTACTCTTGTGATATCGAGCTCTAGTGATATCCCAAACACAACTCAAGCATACAATGTTATTCACAAAGTTACAATCTCTACTCCAATTTTGCATTGTTTTAGTATAAGTGATGGACCATACAATTTTCAAGCAATTCTTTGTGTTCATGGTTTGTAAGTGATGGTTCCTTGTCATTATTTCATGCTTAAGAACCATTTTTTGTTATGCCTCAATATATTTGTGCAAGTTAAGTTAATGTTTTTAGGGAATCTATGGAAAATGGTTTTCATTTAAGACTTTAAAAGAAATCAATATTTTTTTAATAAATGATCAAAGCTAATTTGCATTTCTGGAAATGAATGATAATTGTAGGAACATAAACTGATAGTAACAGGGATGCCAGAGGGGTTTCTTTCCCATACCATCAATCAATCCCTCTTCTTCCTACCACAATTACTAGAAGGCAGAGCAAAAAGATGGGGTAGGATCGAGTGATCCCGAGAGTATGAGGTACGCTATGGTATAGAGTGATTAACATATCACTGATCTACATGCTATGTTGGCAAGTAGCGGGACATAGGTCAAAGCTGTACAGATTTTAATGCTAACACTTGGGATGGTTTATAAAATATTTTAGTATTCTTGAGATTAGCTCCCAAAGAGTTTACTAAGTTTAACTCTATAAAGTTATACCTCATTTTGTTTGTTTACATTGAGTAGTCTGAAAGATTAACCTCTACAGACTGGCTTCTTTTCTCCTGTCAAACTAGGCTTTAGAAAATTTCCTATATTTTGCCTTAATTTTGAATGTCAATCCAAGTTGAAATTTTTATGGCCTCTCAAAGTAGGCCGTAGAAGATTCCCTATATTTTGCCTATATTGTCAATCCAATTTTAAAATTTCTCCACATGGTATGTTGGTGTTGAGTAATGTTGAATAACTTGATGTTTTGTCAGGTTGTGTAGTTTTGGTTGTTCTAGATTGGTCATCTATATCGACTTCAACTTAGCTACCTTGAAATTGAATCTTGGATGAAGTAACAGTATTTGAAAATGTGTTATGTAGTGTGTTGGATGATGGTTTATATGATAAAGTAAAACGTTTTGTTTGAAAAGATTATTTTTATGTTTTTTCATCTCTAGTGTTGGTTTTTTTGCAAGTACATTTAAGTTGACTCTTCAGTTTACGGAGGACTATCCAAATAAGCCACCGACAACACGTTTTGTTTCTAGGATGTTTCATGCAAACAGTGAGATATCTTCATCCTTTTTGGAGTTCTAAATTTCAATTGTATAGCTTGGTTCCCAGCTCTCTGTTTTTTATCAAAGGCTATATGCTATTCTGTTTGATATTCTGTGTGGAAGTCCAAAAGGGAAAGTTAAATAGGTGTACTTTTCAATTTAAACTTGCATTGCTGTTAGCCTCATACAAAAGAAGTTCTGTCTCTACCAGTTTTGTGGAAAGCATTTTTGATCCCTGTGAATTTTTTAAGCTATTTTATTATTGGTATGGTCTGTAGTTGCTTAAATGTATGAGTAGTGTGTTTTTGTCATGGTCCTCATTACACTTCCCTACTTGAACATCATAGTAAAATTGGTTAGTCATGTAATATCAATATGTCCATGATTATTACTTGATAATTTAAAATCTATATAAAAGTTCCCCAAAATTTATGAGTGATTTTGAGGTGTGAAACATAATCTCTCAAACTTCATGTTAGATGTCATAATATTTAAACCAAGTATCAGACCTGGACTTGGAATAGAATTGATTTGTCTCAAAATTTATGAGTGATTTTCAGGTGTGAAACATAATTTATTATTTATCAAACTGTATGCTAGATGTCATAAAATTTGAAACAAATATATCAGAATTGGTTGTGGATTGGGATGATTTGTTCTAAAATTATGACTCGAATTGGAGTTGGTTGCTGACTTGGTAAATGAATTGGCCTAATAAAGATATCATAAAATATTCAAATTTTAATCTCTCTCTTTCTCTCTCTCATATATATATATATATA
>LPNX010276086.1:3212-17301 GCA_001517045.1 Pseudotsuga menziesii
TTTTAAATTATTAATGCAAGATTGAATTACTCTACGTGGACACGAGCCACTTATTAGCTTCAAATTTTTAAGGTCACACAGTTCATTAAGTGCAAAAATTAACACATTAAATGACATCAGAATATTTTAAAAAAAATATCACTATGAAGCCAACATAATATTCTACAATTTGTTTTTTTACTGCAAGTCAAAATTCACATGGCATATATGTGTTTTGAGGGCTTCTATCTAGCACATGAGTAAAAAATCAGGTTTTCATCGCCAAATTTGGCCAAAAAGTGTTACCCATCTTCGTGGAATCACCCTGCACTAGTTCTAAAGGAAGTCTTAATCACTCAATCACTTGTGATTTTCCCCTCATCGAATCTCTTGTGCACCATTCTCAACTTCATAATTTTGACAAGGTATATTGAACAACCTCTTGTTGAATTCGATGGGTAGATATATGCATGGCTAGGTCTTTTTGGTCAATTTTTCACGTAATGAGCCACCTGCTCTGTTCCACTTTCTTGGTGAACATGAGCAAAAAATTAGAGAAGTTGCCCCCTGCAACAACTAGAAGTGGTTGCGGATGCTTCCATGTGTCAGTTTACTCTCACCCGAGTCTATTCCACCTAGTGGGACAGTGGACACTCATTCAATAGCCTCCTTATGCTATTTGTCTCATCTTTTATTTATTAACTAATAAAATATTCAACATAATTAATTACAGTCATCATTGACCCCACATGGTCAATAGTTAGAAACTTTACAATAAAAATAAAATATAATGTTTTCTTAAACATAAAATGTTATTGAAATTGGGGTACATGACATACACTCCCCCTTAAGTCCAACAACGTCCATGATGTTTCTTTATTTATCATCCTTTGAGCTGCCCTAGAACAAAATTGGATATGCTTCCCACATATGACTCTCCAATTCCCAGGTTGCTTGTTTTGGACTAAGGTGCTTCCATTGCACCTTCACCTGCCCAATGGTGTGATTTCAAAGCAAGATATCTCTCTTGTCGAGGATACAATCCGCTTCCACCAGAAAATCTCCTTTGGGTTCTACTTGAACATCATTCCAATTTAAAATAGGAGTAGCATCATGTACATATATTTTTAAAACATAAATATAAAAAACATTATGAACTTTAAGATTCAATGGTAAGGCCAATTGGTATGCCACCGGCCCAACTCTGGCCAATATTTCGAAAGGCCCATAGTACCTGGGTGCTAGCTTAGCACAACTCTCTAATTTTAAGGAACTCTTTTTAGGCTTTACCTTAATGAAAACATGTTCACCCACCTGGAACTCTTTCTGATTTCATTTAAGATCTGCTTGACTCTTATGTCTGTCTTGTGCAACCTTTAAATTACCTTCTACCTGCTTCACGGTTAATTCCATCTCCTTTAATAACTCAGGTCTTAGTACTAACCTGTTAAGGGGGTTGCTCCATGAGATGGTAGTATTGCATTTTCTGCCATACAGAATCTCAAATGGGATGATTTTTGATGAAGCCTGGTAATGGTTGTTGTATGCAAACTCAACCAAGTGTAAGTAGTCCTCCCATTTACTTGGTTGTTCTCTAACGTACATCCTTAACATATATTCCAAAATATGATTCACCCTTTCATTCTGTCCATCCGTCTGCAAATGAAAAGATGTACTGAAATTTAAAGTAGTATTTAAACATTTAAATAAAGATTTCGAGAAGTTTCCCATGAATTTAGGGTCCCTATCAGAAATTATAACTTTTGGAATTCCATGTAAACGAAAAATTTGTTTCATAAATATTTCAGAAATATTAGCATCCTTATGAGTGTTTTTTATTGGTATAAAATGGGCTGCCTTACTGAGTTTGTCAAAATACCATAATAGAATCATTCTGTTTTTGATTTCTAGGCAAACGTATAATGAAATCAATACTGATTATTTCCCTTTTCTGGCTAGGAATTGGTAACGGCTGTAATAAGCCGACTGGATGCTAATTTTCAGTCTTAACCCGTTGACATTCAAAACATCTAGCAATATATTATTCCAACTGATACTTCATATTCGGCCAAAAGTAATCTTTCCGTAACATAGTTATTGTCTTTTGATAACCAAGGTGTCTAGAAATATGGAGTTTTATGTATTTCATTTAATATTAGTAACTTAACTTTAGGTACATTAGGTACATACAATATGTTTTTATAAAGTATTACCCCCTTTTCATTTAGACAGTAACCTGTACTTAAATTTTCAATTACATTTTCTACCACTTTAGCTTGCAATTTTCGGTAATTTTCATCCAATTTTACTCCTTCTTGGAGCTAATATTCTAAATATGTTTTATAAGTACTGATTGCTACCATAAAATTTAATCTTACATTTCTACTCAAAGCATCAACTACCTTATTTTATTTCCCCTTGATATGTTGGATCTCTAAATCATACTCGCTAAGGAAAGCTATCCACCTAGCTTGCCTTGCATTTAAATTTGGTTGATCCAATAGATACTTTAAACCTTTATTATATGTCATTAAAGTAAATTTTCTCCCAATCAAGTGATGGCGCCACATATTTAATGCATGAATCATGACAGCGAGTTCTAGATCGTAAGTAGCATATTTTTTCTCATGAATTTTAAGTTTCCTAGACTTGTACGCTATTACGTGTCCTTCTTGAGTTAACACTCCACTAAGGCCATCGTCGCATGCATCAGTGCATACAACAAATTCCTTGTTAGGATCCACGATCCTTAAAATCGGTGCAGTAGTTAACAACCCCTTTGATTTCTTAAAACTCTCTTCACATTTTTTATCCCACACAAACTTCTTTCCTTTCTTTTGTATAAAAGTTATTGGATTTGCGATCCTTGAGAAAACCTCAATGAATCTTCAATGGTATCCGGTGATTCCCATGAATGAATGCACATTAGTCACATTCTTTGGGACCGACCATAGGCTTCAATTTATTTTATCTTATCTGGATCAACTGAGACCCATCTTTAGTTATTACATGACCCAAGTATTGTATTTTATCTTTAAAAAAGTCACACTTACTGAACTTGGCGTAAAGCTGATGTTCCCTTAACACTTGTAAAATGATTTTTAAATGTTCCTCGTGTTCTTCTTTAGTATTAGAATAAATTAAAATATCATCAATAAAAACTACTACAAAATTATCTAAATATTTATGTAATACATTGTTCATTAGACACATGAAGATTGCCGGGGAATGAGTTAACCCAAATGGCATGACAACAAACTCATAGTGACCATATCGAGTCCTAAAAGTCGTCTTGAAAATATCCTCATCCTTAATCCGAACTTGATGATAACCGGATCTTAAGTCAATTTTTGAAAATACTGTTGCTCCGCATAACTGATCGAATAGATCATCTATGTAGGGCAAAGAGTATCTATTTTTAATTATCATCTTATTAAGGTGATGGTGGTCAATGAATAAGCACATAGTACCATCCTTCTTTTTAACGAAAATGACTAGTGCTCCCCAAGGAGACACACTTGGTATTATAGACATTTTATCTATCAGTTCTTTTAATTGTGATTTTAGTTCATTAAGCTCCAGGATGTTCATCTGGAAAGGAGCTTTTGAGTTAGGCACTGCACCGGGTACCGACTCAATAGTGAAATCCAGCTCTCTTTTTGGAGGCAATCCCAGAATTTCCTTTGGAAATACATCCGAATAACTTCTCAGAACTGGTATATCTTCTAATTTTAGTTTGTCTTCTTTATTAATGTTGTCACATGACCCAATTTGCAAAACAATTTTATGTTATTGAGGAACATTATGTTATATTTTATGTTAAAGTTTGTAATTAATGACCAAGTGGGGTCAAGGATAATTTAATGTATTGTTGAATATTTTATTATTAAATAAATAAAAGATGAGACAACATCTTAGGGAAGCTGTTAAATGAGTGTTTGCTGGTCACTTGGTGGAGAATACTGGGTGGAGAGCATATTGACAAGTCGCAGCATCCTCAAACTACTTCTAGTTGTTGCAGGTGGAAACTTCCCTATATTTGTGGTCAAGATTCCCCAGGAAAGTGGAACAGGAGCAAGTGGCTCATTAAGTAAAAATTGGCCCAAAAGACTTAGGCATGCTAATAAAAATTTCCATTGAAGACAGCTACTCTGCTCATTCTGGATTTGTGATCATTCTGAGTGAATGAAGTGCACATGTGAATTTGATGGAGGGGACTAGCTAAATTAAGTTTGAGGGGTTAAGTGCTGAAGACTGAACTTGTGCAGCTATTCTAAGCTGAAGTTATTACTGCTGTAAGCAGGACTGAGTTATTGTTGAACACTCAGTGGAGTTGCAAAGGATCTCAAGACTACATCTCTTACCTAGTACTCTACCGGGAGGATCAGGAGACAAGCTCGGGGGTCCTGAGAACTGTTGTTCAGGTCTTCTCCAAGAGTTGGTTCAGAGGAACAACCTCCTTAAGCTATTGTCACCTCATCTATTTGACAGGTTCTACTTGTTTAGGTTCAGTTATTATTTTATTTACTATTTCAGAGAAGTTTAAGGGTTTTCACATGATTATAGTATATTGTTATTTTATTGTTGTTTTGGGTAAAGAAAGAAAAGTTATTTATACTTTGAAAGTTAGTAACTAGTTAGATTAGGGTAAATCAGTAGAGATAATGCTGAGTTAATTGATAGATAGAAAAATTACCCAAACTGTATTTTCCACGCCTCTTGCAAGACAGTACTCTAGTACAGCAGGTATGATTAAATCAGATAAGTAGATTTAAATAAAATTGAATGCAGATGTAAATGAATTACTTTTACAGGTTTTTGTGTAACTTAAATTGCAGAACTTTAGGTGTATTTGTATTATCTATTGGAAGTATTTAAATTATCTAATTACATGTAGAAGAACAAATTTAAATAATACATACTAGTATGCATAATATTTATAAAGTAAAACTAGTATAGATATAATTTATAAGTCTAGTAAGTAGACTTAAATAAATAATATAGGAACAATAAAATATTTAAACTAGTTTAACCCAGTAAACAGTAATTTAGGTTATCTAATTACCTAGTTAGTTATTCATGAGAAATTATAACTAGGTTTACTGAAAAACAAAAGTACTAAGGCTGCAAACAATTAGAAATATTTAGGGGTTATAAAAGATTTGTACTAACACACTAGGGTAAAATTCTAAATTCTAAATACTAAAACTTAGCAAAGATTATTTGAGAAAATTTTAGAAAAGAAATGTAATTTCTCTTACAATATCAAAGTCTTATTTTAATAAAAAAAATACATTGTCATTATTTTTATTTGCTATCAAAATAATCCATAACCAATTATTATCAATTCATAATCTTTTACAAGAAACAATAATTTCATACTTATCAAGTTAAACCTAAACATTAAAAAGTTGGATAACAATAAGATTAGCAACTAAACAAATTTTTAACTAAATGTAAACCCAATAAAGACAACAACTGAACAAATATAATATGGCCTACGACCCTTCATATATATTATCTGTCTAGGTTTAGCAGCCTCATCAAAAATGATTTTTTATAAATTAAATAGAAGTCATAAATTTGAAAATAAACAACCATTGGATACAGCTATGGAAGCCCTTCACCATTTCAAAATATACTGTAACTAAGGCCAATCATTCTCCTATAAAAACCCTCATCAAATCTTCAATAAACCACCGAGTGGTTTGACAAACAAGTCACGGCTTAAAGAGAGAGTTTACAAATTATCACCATATTTTTTAATTAAGCTCGAGAAGGCCCAAAACCAAATTTTATAAAGTCACGGTTGTGAAATCCATATCCACTAAATACATCAGCCACAAGGGATTTAAAAACTAAAAAAAATTTAAAAGAACAAACAGAGCAAACAATGACTGCGGCCGAGTCAATAACCAAAACACTTGGTAGTGCCATCACTTTCCACCACATAGTTTACCGAGGCTTACCAGGGTGGATTCCTCAAGGAAGCCCGTAGGTAAAACTCTGCAGCTACAAGTTGGGACCTGGAGAGTCTGCGCAGGGAGAAGAAGCCAAGTTCTGTTAGCTACTTCTTTTTCACAATTTAATAATGGAAACTGTGCTAATAAACTGTAAAGAAAAACCATTGTTTTCTTACCTTGTGGAGTCGAGCAACCAGGAAGTCGTGAAAATCCTTAGCCACAACGAGAGAGTCTCAAATCCTCGACCCAAAAAACAACAGTAAACAAGAACCGAACATTCTTTACGCCAAAACTATTTCACGTTGGTTACAGTCGGTAACATTCACGTAGAGATTCAACTCTCACAGCAAAACGAAGGTAAAAACATCCCAAAACCCTCTTATTCTCTTCACAGTCAAAAACCACTTCACTCTGGACGGTAAACTACTTACTTAACCTGCTTCATTAGCTCAGCAAGGTTGCAAAAGATTATGTGCATATTAATGGAGTTTCAACAGAGAACATGGTGGCCATGAGCCCTCGGCTCGACCACTCCACCATCCAAACAATACGAGCATGTTTTTAGGATTTCAACAAGTTATATGATGATACAAGTCAACAAGAAACCCTATCTCTCTATGCCATCCATGTCTCTATCCAATATTTGCATAAAGTGGGTTTCCAACTATAGTTGCAAGACTCAAATTCGAATCCTCCATAATCATTAGGATTCAAATCAAACTTTATAAAATTAAATCATTGCATAATGATATAACCTCGCTTTGATTATGCTTTTCTTCCTTAAAACCATAGACTTTGTACTATGTGTTAAGTGTGTTCTCTCTACTAGGGTTTTAAACTTAATTCATCTATAACCTTAGTATATATATATAAGAAATCCTCATTTTAATTAATGTTTACTATTAACAACAATAGTTTACAAATAAAAAAAATGAGTTACATGGGGTTACTTAATCATAAGAATCATGGAGAAATGATCAGTATAATAGTACTTTAGAAATCACGATTTACTTTTAGTAATTAAGAGTTCTTATGAAATGAGGTGTTTTATGCAAGAAAAATAAGTAATAACACACGATTTAGAAGAAATCAATAACGTAGTATATTTAAAGTTTAAAAAGGACTCAAATAGATATGAACAACTCCTTAGTCTTTTCTCTAAAAGACAAATATGTAGATATGGATGCAAATTTGTGTAACATATCTTCTAGTTATGAAATTGTTAGGCCACTATACTCTTTTGGCAGAAGTGGAGCTGTTCTCAATCTATAATCCCTCGAAATGAAGAATATGCATATAACTGAAAATACAAGAAGAAAGTTTATTGGATCAAGTACTATGGGTCAAGCTACAAACAAACATTTGTTAACTAGCATCTTATCCTATGCTAGTGGAGTATCTTTCTAGATCTGGAATTTTACTGGGATAAACTGTTTACATGTATAGAACATGTAAAAGAACCATTACTCCATTGTGTTAGCTGTAAGCTAAGTAAGCTCTGACCTCATCTAAGCTTTATTCCTACTTGACAAAAGAAAGTAATAACGCACTTTGTATCAGAGTAAGATGTAATTTCCTTTCTGGATTTCTAAAACATAAAACTGCTGCGTTAAATATCACTAACCTAGCACTTCAACATAAACTAAAAAATTATATAGAGCTAAAGAAATATATTGGTCTTTGTTATTTATAACTGCTTGAATATCCGCTAACATTTAATGGCTCTTTAGCAAGGACAACCTTGACATTTTATGTTACATAATTTTTTTTTAATTTTTACGATTTTTTGGGTTATTACATGTGGTATCAGAGCACAAGGCAGACACTAGGCTTGAACGTGGCTCAAAATGCATAATATAACAATATATTTAAAACATGCATACCGATGTTTTTTTCAATTTTTGAATTATACTTCCAGAGAATTTTTTTTGAGTTAACTGCAGGTATGGAAAGATTGGAAGAATATGTGGATGAGGAGTCCCCCTATACTGAACGAAATAATTTTACAAGAGAACCTATACAAGAAGAAATAACTAATAATTCTTCTGAACTTCTACAAACAGTTAAGTAACTAAGAACATAAATGGAAACGATCAAAAAAGAAAATGAGAGAATTCTGAGAGCTAAGGAGGAGCTAAATAAGATTTTGATGGAAAGATTTCAGAATGAGCAAAAAGATAAATGAACAGACTCTGAAGATATGCCTTACCAACATAAAGATAAAAATACTAAACAATTTAAAATCAAAAGTAGCTCATCTTTTAAGGTGTATGGTGATTCACATAAAAAGAATTATCAATATACTAGTGAGAGTAGTGAAGATAATCATTATACTAGGAAGAGAAAGTTTAAACCTTATGAATAAATCTCTAGAGAATTCAAGAAAATCAAGCCACCAACCTTTAATGGTGAAACTAAGAAGGGAGAAGAGGCAGAATCATGGCTGTCCAAGATGAAGAAATATTTTCAAATTTATAACTACTCTAATCAACTGAAAGCCAGGATGGCTATTTATAATCTCACTGGGAAAGCAAATATTTGGTGGTAGGACCTAAAAAGAGTAAAAGGCGTTAGGGAGAAAAACATTAATTGAAGTACATTTAAGAAATATTTCAAGAAGAAATTTTTGTCTGAATAGTACTATGAGGAGAGGGCTAAGGAATTTTACGAACTAAAACTAGGAACAATGAATATGAAAGAACTAAATAGTAAATTTCTAAGTCTGCTTAGGTATGTGATGTATATTGTGGACGAGAAGTCTAAGGCACAGCGGTTTCTCAGCTGTTTACCCTATCATATAAAAGACATAATTGAGTATGACAATCCGAAAACTTTAGAAGAAGCGATGAGAAAGGTGAATTTCTGTTATGAATAGAATCGCAAAAAGGAAAGTATGACAAACTGAAAGGCAAAAAAAACTAATAATTTTGAATAGAAGAAGAAAGGTTTTGTACCTAACTGAAATTTTATGAATAATAACACACGAAAATTTCCTAGTAAAAATTTCCAAGGGAACAAAAGTAGTCCACAAACCAATCCAAATGGTCAAAGAAATAAAGAATCCATTAATAACCATAGTAACTATACCAAGAATTTTGAACAAAAGGAACCAATAAAATTCTAGGAATGTAATGGTCCTCATTATGCATCAGTTTTCCCCAATCGGAAGAAGGCTGTTAGCAACATACACATGATATAGGAGGAGATGACTATCGGTGATCTAGCGCGGACAATGGCCAAGATCAATGTAGCATTGGAGAAGAGGCAAGCAGATTATCAAACTTCCACGGTGTAAGTGGAAGGTAAGCTGAATCAAATACCTATATCTATTTTAATCGACCTAGGAGCTAGTTTAAGCTATATTTCTCCCGATTTAGTAGAAAATTTTGCAAAGTCTCGGTTAATACAACTAGCTACTGGTGCAAAGAGAAAGGTAATTAGCTTTGTTAAGAATTGTACACTAAAAATATATCAGTTTGAAACCTCTGTTAAGCTTAATTTTTTACCTTCAAGTTCATATGATATGTTAATTGGTATGGATTGGTTAGAACAACACAGGGTAGTCCTGAATTGTTTTGATAAAACCTTTAATTGTATAAATAACAATGGAGAAACAGTAAATGTAAAAGGAATCCATAGGAAAACAACCATAAGACAGATTTCTGCTTTGCAGCTTAAGAGAGCAGTTCGGAAGGGCTGTAAAGATTAAGTTGCTGATTTTAAACGAAATTCATTAAACTCCTTATTCAGGGCATCCAGGTTATCAGAAAACTATAAACATGCTAAAAAAAGGATTATTTCTGGCCAAACATGAAAAATGAATTGGCAGAATACATTGCTAAGTGCTTTGAATGTCAGCAAGTAAAGGCTGAACATCAACATCCAGTAGGGCTACTTTAGCCATTGCCTATTCCTATTTGGAAGTGGGAGATAATTAGCCTTGATTTTATCACAGGACTACCTAGAAATCAAAACTTAAATAACTCAATAATGGTAGTTGTTGATAAATTGAGCAAAGCAGCTCATTTTATACTTGTAAAAAAATACTTATAAAGCTACAAATACTGCTGATATTTTCTTAAAAAAAAATTTTCGAGTACATGGCATACCGAAAGTAATAATTTTAGATAGAGAACCTAAGTTTACAGGCAACTTTTGGAAGTATTTGTTTAAAGGATTAAATACTACATTAAACTTCAACACCTCTTTTCATCCTCAAACAGATGGACAGATTGAAAGAGTAAATTAGGTATTGGAGGATCCGCTAAGAATGTATGTAAAAGAACAACCAGGTAAATGGGAAGATTACTTACGCCTGGTAGAATTTGCTTACAATAATCACTATCAAGCCTCAGCAAGGTATAGTCCTTTTGAAATTTTGTATGGCAGGAAATGCAACACCCCCATCTCATAGAGTAATCTAGTGGACATGCTAGTATTAGGGCCTGAATTATTAAAAGAGATGGAGTTAATTGTAAAACAGGTACAAAGCAACTTGAAAGTTGTGCAAGATCGACAGAAAAGTCAAGCAGATCTTAAGCAAACTTCAAAGGAGTTCTAGGTAGGTGAACATGTCTTTATTAAGGTGAGACCTAAAAAGAGTTCTCTAAGGTTAGGTAGTTGTGCTAAGTTAGCACCCCGATATTGCGGACCTTTTGAAATACTGTCCAGGATAGGACAGGTAGCATATCAGTTAGCTTTACTGCCAAATTTAAGAGTTCACAATGTTTTTCATATTTATGTATTAAAAAAATATGTACATGATGCTACTCATGTTATTAACTCGAATGTTGTGCATGTGGAACCCGAAGGAGATTTTCTGGTGGAATCGGATTGTATCCTCGAAAAGAGGGAGATCTCACTTCGGAATCGCACCATTGGTCAAGTGAACGTGCAATGGAAGCACCTTAGTCCAGAAGAAGCCACCTGGGAATTGGAAAGTCATACGCGGGATGCATATTCAATTATATTTCAGGGAAATTCTAAGGACGAGGAATATATAACATCGAGGACAATGTTATAAATTAAGGGGGTGTGTATATCACATGCCCCAATTTGCAAAACATTTTTATGTTATTGAGGAACATTATGTTATATTTTATGTTAAGTTTGTAATTAATGACAAAGTGGGGTCAACGATAATTTAATGTATTGCAAAATATTTTATTTTTAAATAAATAAAAGATGAGACAACAACTTAGGGAAGCTGTTAAATGAGTGTTTACTGGTCACTTGGTGGAGGAGACTGGGTGGAGAGCATATTGACAAGTGGTAACATCCTCAAACTACTTCTAGTTGTTGCAGGTGGCAACTTCCCTATATTTGTTGTCAAGATTCCCTAAGAAAGTGGAACCAGAGAAGGTGGCTCATTAAGTAAAAACTAACCCAAAAGACCTAGGCATGCTAATAAAACTTCCCATTGAAGACAACTGAGGCTGCTCATTCTGGATTTGTGATCATTTTGAGTGAATGAAGTGCACATGTGAATTCGATGGAGGGGACTAGCTGAAGTAAGTTTGAGGGGTTGAGTGTTGAATACTGAACTTGTGCAACTATTCTAAACTGAATTTCTTACTGCTGTAAGTAGGACTGAGTTACTGTTGAACACTCAATGGAGTTGTAGAGGATCTCGAGACTAATCTCTCACCCAGTACTCTACTAGGAGGATCAGGAGACAAGCTCGGGGGTCCCGAGAACTGCTCTTCAGCTCTTTTACAGGAGTTGGTTGGGAGGAACAGCCTCCTGAAGCTGTTGTCACCTCATCTATTTGACAGGTTCTACTTGTTTAGGTTCATTTATTATTTTATTTACTGTTTCAGAGAAGTTTAAGAGTTTTCTCATGATTATAGTATATTGTTATTTTATTGCTCTTTTGGATAAAGAAAGAAAAATTATTTATACTGTGAAAGTTAGTAACTAGTTAGATTAGGGTAAATCAGTAGAGATAATACTGAGTTAATTGATAGATAGAAACATTAACCAAACTGTATTTTTCCACTCCTCTTGCAAGGCAGTGCTCTAGTACAGCAGGTATGATTAAATCAAATAAGTAGATTTCAATAAAATTGAATGCAGATGTAAATGAATTACTTTTATAGGTTTTTGTGTAACTTAAATTGCAGAACCTTAGCTGTATTTGTATTATCTTTTGGAAGTATTTAAATTATCTAATTACAGGTAGAAGAACAAATTTAAATAATACATACTAGTATGCATAATATTTATACAGTAAAACTAGTATAGATATAATTTATAAATCTAGTAAGTAGACTTAAATAAATAATATAGGAACAATAAAATATTTAAACTAGGTTTAACCTAGTAAACAGTAATTTAGGTTACCTAATTACCTAGTTAGTTATTCATGAGAAATTATAACTAGGTTTACTGAAAAACAAAAGTACTAACGCTGCAAACTATTAGAAATAATTAGGGTTTATAAAAGATCTGTACTAACACACTAGGGTAAAATTGTAAATTATAAATACTAAAACTTAGCAAAGATTATTCCAGGAAATTTTAGAAAAGAAATGTAATTTCTTTTACAATATCAAACTCAGTCTTATTTTAATAAAAAAAAATATACAGTATCATTATTTTTATTTTCTATCAAAATAATCCATAACGAAAGATTATCAATTCATAATATTTTACAAGAAACAATAATTTCATACTTATCAGGTTAAGCCTAAACATTAAAAAGTTGGATAAAAATAAGATTAGAAACTAAACAAATTTTTAACTAAATGTAAACCCAATAAAGACAAAAACCGAACAAATATAATATGGCCTACGACCCTTCATATATATTATTTGTCTAGGCTTAACAGCCCGACCAAAAATAATTTTTTATAAATAAAACAGAAGTCATAAATTTGAAATTAAACAACCATAATATACGATTATGGACGTTGTTCACCATTTCGAAATATACTGTAAGCACATCCAATCATTCTCCTATAAAAACCCTCATCAAAACTTCAATAAACCATTGAGTGGTTTGACAAACAAGTCACGGCTTAAAGACAAAGTTTGCAAATTATCACCATCTTTTTCAATTAAGTCTGAGAAGGTCCAAAACCAAATTTTATGAAGTCACGACTATGAAAGCCGTATCCACTAAATACATTAGCCATGAGGGATTTTAAAACTACAAAAAAAATTAAAAGAACAAACAGAGCAAACAATGATTGTGGCCGAGTCAATAACCAAAACACTTAGTAGTGCCATCACTTTCCACCACATATTTTACCCAGGAGAAACCCAGGTGAATCGAGGCTTACGAGGGTGGACGCCTCAAGAAAGCCCATAGGTAAAACTCTACAGCTGTAAGTTGGGACCTAGAGAGTCTGTGCAGGGAGAAGAAGCCAAGTTCTGTTAGCTACTTCTTTTTCAAAATTTAATAATGGAAACTGCACTGATAAACTGTAAAGAAAAACCATTGTTTTCTTACCTTGTGGAGTCGAGCAACTAGGAAGTCGTGAAAAGCTTTAGCCACGATGAGAGAGTCTCAAATCCTTGACACAAAAACCAGTAGTAAACAAGAACCAAACATTCTTTATGCCCCAACTCTTTCACGCTAGTTACGATCTGTAACATTCACATAGAGATTCAACTCTCACAGCAAAATGAAGGTAAAAACAACCCAAAACCCTCTTCTCTTCATTGTCAAAAACCACTTCACTCTAGACGGTAAACTACTTACTCAACCTGCTTCACCATCTCAGCAAGGTTGCAAAGGCTTATGTTCATTTTAATGGAGTTCCGACAGAGAACATGGCAGCCACGAGCCCTCGACTCAACCACTCCACGATCCAAACAATACAAGCGTGTTTTTAGGGTTTCAATAAGTTATATGACGATACAATTCAACAAGAAACCCTAGATCTCTATGCCATCCACGTCTCCATCCAATGATTTGCATAAAGTGGGTTTTGAGCTATAGTTGCAAGACTCAAATTCAAATCCTCCATAATCATTAGGATTCAAATCAAACTTTATAAAATTAAATCATTGCATAATGATATAACCTCACTTTGATTATGCTTTTCTTCCTTAAAACCCTAGACTTTGTACTATGTGTTAGGTGTGTTCTCTCTACTAGGGTTTTAAACTTAATTCATTTATAACCTTAATATATATATATA
>LPNX010276086.1:17613-29204 GCA_001517045.1 Pseudotsuga menziesii
GGAGAAATGATCAGTATAATAGTACTTTAGAAATCACGATCTACTTTTAGTAATTAAGAGTTCTTATGAAATGAGGTGTTTTATGCAAGAAAAATAAGTATTAACACATGATTTAGAAGAAATCAATAATGTAGTTTAATTAAAGTTTAAAATAGACTCAAATAGATATGAATAACTCAGTCTTTTCTCTAAAAGACAAATATGTAGATATGGATGCAAATTTGTGTAACATATCTTCTCGTTATGAAATTGTTAGGCCACTATACTCTTTTGGCAGAAGTGGAGCTGTTCTCAATCTATAATCCCTTGAAATGAAGAATATGCATATAACTGAAAATACATGAAGAAAGTTTATTGGATCAAGTACTACAGATCAAGCTGCAAACAAACATTTGTTAACTAGCATCTTATCCTATGCTAGTGGAGTATCTTTCTCGATCTGGAATTTTACTGGGATAAACTGTTTACCTGTATAGAACCTGTAAAAGAACCATTACTCCACTGTGTTAGCTGTAAGATAATTAATCCCTGATCTCATCTAAGATTTATTCTTACTTGACAAAAGAATGTAATAACGCACTTAGTATCAGAGTAAGATGTAGTTTCCTTTCTGGCTTTCTAAAACAAAAAATTGTTGTGTTAAATATCACTAATCTAGCACTTCAACATAAACTAATAAATTATATAGAGATAAAGAAATATAATGCTCTTTGTTATTTATAACTGCTTGAATATCCGCTAACAGTTAATGGCTCTTTAGCAAGGACAACCTTGACATTTTATGTTACATTAATTTTTTTTAAATATTTACGAATTTTTGGGTTATTACAAATGTGTTCTTCATTAGTTATGTTTACAACAAAAGCTTTACATCCTTTCCAAACAACCCTTTTTTATTGTAAGGTAGAAATATGTCTGATAACTGTTTTCCTAGCAATTCCTTTAACTGTTATCATTTCTCCTTCATTATTTACACAGGTAAAAGTTTTATCAAAACAGTTTAATACTACCTGATGCTGTTCTAACCAATCCATTCCAATTAATATATCATAGGAGCCTAATGGAAGTACATTCAATTTTACAGAAGTTTCAAACTGATTCAAAAATAATGTACAGTCTTTCACATAATCAATTACTTTTATTTTTGCTCTTGTAGCTAATTGAACCAACCATGACTTTGCAAATTTCTCTTCTGGTAGCTTATTTTTCTCTAATACACTAGGAGAGAGACAACTTAGGCTAGCCCCTGGGTCAATTAAAATAGAAATGGGTTTATGGTTCAGCATACCTTCTACTTCCACCATGGAAGTCTAATATTCATCTTGTTTGTTTTCCAACGCTGCATTGATTCTGGGCCTCCCTCTTGCTAAATAACCAACCGTTAATTCTTCCTACACAACATGAATGTTGTTGACTGTCTTCTTTCTGTTAGGGCAGAATGATGCATAGTGAGGTCCCTGGAATTCCCAACATTTTACCTATTCCTCACGTTCGTTATTTTTAACATAGTTGTTGTGATTATTTGTAAATTCTTTATTCCTTGGGACAGTAGGGTTTTGTTGTGAGTTACCTTTGAAAATATTTACTTGAAAATTTTTGTCAGGAAATTTACATGAGTTATTATGTCCAAAATTTCGATTAGGTGTGAAACCTTTCTTTCTTTGTTCAAAATTATTAGACCTTTTTCCATTCCATTTTGGCTGTTCTCCCTTTTCCGGTTCTACTCTTAGCAAAAATTTGCTTTTCGCATGGCCTCTTCAAGGGTATTGGGATTATCATACTCAATTCTGTCCTTAATATGAAAAGGTTAACAACTTAGAAACCACCGTACCTTAGCTTTTTCATCCACAATATAGGGCACATATCGCAGTAAGCTCAAAAATTTACTATTTAACTCTTTCATAATCATGGTGTTGAGCCTCATTTTGTTAGCATATTTTGAATTAGAATAACACATTTAAATGCATATTTTATTATCTTTCGTGTATTTTATATCATGCAAATCGTTATTCATCACAAGGTAAGAACAAATTTAATGTTTATCCAAATTTGGTTATTAATATCATTTTTATGATTTTATTAACTCAAATCTATATTATTTAAAGCATATTTGATATATTAATTAATATGTGTATTTGTTTGCAGGTTATGTAGTGTGTTTGGGTGAATTTATAAACAAAATGCATTTAGCTTACCATTCAGCCCGATCTGTGCAACCACCGTTCAACTCATCATGCAACTCACTATCCAGTTTCCTGTCCAGATCACTAATCAGTTTGCGCCCTATTAACATCCGATATTAGGCATTAAACATTGAATCAATCTGCAAACCATTTTGTTGGACACATGTCCAGGTTTTAACATAATCAATAGTTTAAAAGGATCGTCGGTGCGTTGATTTCGCCCAACACCAAGATGCTCACTACCCACGAGTTTAAAGAAGGTGCACTCTTGTTTTAGAATCGGTCGTGACTTCCTTTTCTTAACCTCCGAATTGTTACTAGTCTGTGAGATTTGAAGAATGGAACGACCTTCCCACCTTATGCTCTCATTTGTTCAACACCATATCGTCAGTTGCACTAAGAAAGGGGCTGCATGCCATATCATACACATTGAAGAGATCTGTTCACGTTGAAGAAGGAGCTCTAGTTCTAGAGACTCGATACTGTGTATTCTTTGCTACCCAACACACCGCCATCAACCACGCTGGAGAGTGAGCCTACATGCCACGTTCACATTGAAGGAAACTAGACTTACACCAAAGAAGGGATATGCCTATGCATTGGCCAGAGATTTAATTATTGCCTTTTATGATTGACTAAAATTAGAAAATAATTCGACCACTAAAGGGTCAACTTGTTCAATATCTTGAAAACAGTGTGTATATAAACACCTAGACACAGAGAGATAGGGGATTGATCAATCCATTAGGTAGATAGTTAGTCTGTGTTGAGAGAAGAAGATTGTAGCTATGTTCCTTCTTTTTAATAGAAGCTCTATGCCTTGCTATTTATAACTGTGTGTGAAAGTATTCTCCAGGCATTACCTGTGATTGCTGAGAGGGCCCCTTGACAATTCATGGTTTCTATTCCTGTATGAGTTTTTGTTCTCTTCATCAGAGATAAGTAGTTTTATTTTTAATTTGTTTATATTTATTTTTCCATTCTATGTAACCTATGTTTATTGTAGTTAATGTAATTTACATTATGCTATTAATATAGTCTTTGCCTATAGAATTAAAATAACTAGTCATATGTAGTTTGTTTTTAGCTTTCTTTTAAGTTTAATGCTTAATGGTATGTTTGCAATTAGATAAAATCTAGTGAGTCTTAGGTTTAGTTCATACTTAGAGATTAGTTTTGTTGCTTTTTGTCTAAACTAAAAATTAGTTCATTTATATTTCAATTTGTTTTTATTTTATAATAGAAGATATCATTTTCAAAGCATGGATTAGTATTAAAAGACTTTTTAATTATTTTTCATTAACTAGGTTTAATTCTTGTCCTTTATGCATTTTGTTTTCATATGCACAAAATCAGCTGATAATTAAATCATTTAGGTATGTTTTTATTATTTTCTGTATATAGCCTCTCATTCGGACTGTGTGATTGGACTGCGGTCCGAACCTTCCTTGCAGACTATTGTCCAGCCTTCCATCCGACCTTTAGTGTTCTTAGTTTATTTTTAACCTGTTTTCAGTTTTATTTCTTTGGCTTTTTGAATTCTGTTATGTTTTGGTAATGAGGTAATGGTTACATCAACCTATAGGACCTTAGGTTAGATTATTTTAAAGTACTTATTAAAAGCTCTTTTATTTCTTTTCAATCAAAGCATGTTTTTGAATTATAATTTAATTTGCTTCTTTTGTCTTTGATTTCCTCATTTATCATCATTGTAATATTTGATAATTGTATCTTTGGTTTAGTTTAATTCACTGTTGTTTATATTGAACTGATGGTTAGACATGTTAATTTCTAGAAAATACACCAATACTTTGTAGATTAATACTAGTATAGGGTTATCTTGAAGAGTAGTTTCCTTTTTCACTGTATGATTACCAATAAAAACTTGTAGAATAGAATTCAGTTTCTTTATTATTTTTTCTGCTTTCTTATTCAGTTTTCTTTATCGAGTTTTATATTTGTTTCTTTTACTTAGTTTTCCATTCACTTATTATTTAAGTCTTCCTTGGCCCCTAGCCTCTTAAGTAGTTGTTGACAGTATCCTTTTTAGTTAGTATTTATTTGTTTATAAATTATTTAGTTGTTGTATTTGCATTTTCAAATATACACTTTATTTGCTTAGTTAGTTTTTGAAGTCACTAAATAAATGTCATAAAAATAGTGATTGTATTCTCATTTGTTGAATAAAAGTAATATAGCTTGATCTTATTTTAGTTTGATGTTTTGTCTTGGTTCAATTATATTAATCATTGCATTTTTTAGGAGTTTGACTCGGTTTTTCATTTTGAAAGATTTTTCAATCTTTTGTTTATTAAAGTATTTCTACAACGCCCTAGGAACCCCTCTACCTTCGTATATATTTTGTAGCAACTCTAAGCCTACCAACCCCAGTAGATAATTAAATATTAGGCATATTTAAGATAATATAACACACCCAAACACATGGTTCCCAACCTTAAGTCGTAAAATTCTTTAGCTCGTAACTTGTAATATTGCTCTAACAGAAATTTCCTTTTTAAGTACTTTTTAAAAGTGCTCTGGTTTATATTCTTCTCTTTTATGCCTTTAACTCGTTTTATGTCCTTCCACCAAATGTCATATTTTTCAGTTAAGTTATAAATTGTCATTCTTGCTTTTAACTCATTAGAATAGTTATATATCTGAAAATAGTTTTTCATTCTGGACAGAGATGCTTCAGCTTCCTCTCCTTTTTTTGTTTCGCCATTAAAAGTTGGTGGTTAATATTTTTAAACTCCCCTGAAATCTCTTCATAGGGCATGTACTTCTTCTTTCTAGAGCGATAATTACTCTCACTATTGTCACTTGAATACTGGTGTTTCTTTTTGTATGAGTTATCGTTAATTTTAGAAGAAGAATTGCTTTCAACTTTAAAGTGTTTTGACCTTTTACGCTTCTGTTGATAGGATGTAGTGTCAGATTCTACCGGTTTATTCTTCTCTTTATTATGAAACTTTTCCAGCAGTATTTGATTCAGTTCCTCCTGAGCTCTTGGGATTCTCTCATTTTCTTTTTTAATAGTTTCCATTTCACTTTTTAAATCCTTAACTATTTGCAGTAATTCAGATGAATTGTTCATTATATATTCCTTAACAGGTTCTCTTATAAAGTTATTTGGTTCATTTAACGAGGACCTCTCCTCAGCATACTCTTCAAGTCCTTCCATACCTGCAAATCTAATTCAGAAAATATTTTGTACAATTAACATAAAAATCAGTAATCAGTAATCATAATTTTTTTGTTTTGTTTTGTTTACGTGCATGGAGCCACTTCAGGACTAGTTTTTGAAGTTGGCTCTAATACCATATTGTAACACCCAAAAAATTCACAAAAAAATTAAAATATACTTTGTGACATTTAATGTTTAAGCCATAGCCTAAAATGATAGTTTAATAACTACCTCTAGTTATTTAACAGATAGATTACAGGACATGACACTAAGAATTACTTAAGAATTGAAACTCTTGGCTAACTATGACTAAAGGATTACAAAATTACTTACTAACTTATATTACACATACTACTAACAGTATTCCTTTGAAAGTTAACGAGTTAGACTATTTGAATTTAGATCAGTTATTTAATTTCCATCATGTATATGATTCTGATATTTGTTTTCTTGTTTTACTGAAGGGGCTTGAGGTTAGACTGGGGCTTACTTATCTCTTTCAAAGGTAACACAGAATTCAATGCTTTTATAGGGTTTACAGGTGAATATTTCTTCCAGGTTACAGTGTAAAATATTAAAGCTTTGAAGACTAAAGAGTAAGTTAGGAAGAAAAAACCTTAGACTCTAATTAATGTCCATATTATCGATGTGGAAGAGTTTGCTAAGCCTAAAGCAAAGATTTCTCTTCCTAGGAAATGAATGTAATTATTTGTTCTAAGCACTTGAGTTTAATGACTGATTGTATATGATTATCCAAGATGCTTTTAGTTAATTTTGGTACTAAAAACCCTCATATCTTCCAAATAGCATTTAATTATGGATTTTATCCATTGAATCCCTAGAACTTTCCTAAGCCCTAAATTTATCATTACTATTTCTAATTAGCAGTTATGTATAACTACAAATGCAACAATTCTAATCTAGGTTTATGACCCTTGTATAAGTGATAACTACATCCTAAATAGAACATCATAATGCATACAATAATAACTACAATTAGCTCAAGCTTCAATCTAACAAATCGTAACTTATTTTATTGTAAACTCAAGTAATTATCAATACATTTCATAATAATTTTGTACATTGTTTTCACCAATAGTTCTTTGGAGTTAATAATATGATCATTGTTTTAGTAATGAGTTATACATCTGTTGATATATAATTACCCACGTTTCTAGTTGTTGGGAGCCTAATACATTTCTATATAGTTTATAACTATGAAAATTACCATGTTAACTTAGAACTCACCTTAGTAGAAAAACTAAGATCATTAATCTTGCACTAGAACTAACTATGGAGAAAAAGAACACCAACCAACCTAGGTATATAATCAATGCATAAAAAAAATGAAATAAAACCTAACTAACCCCATTATGCATGAACTATAATATTATAACCTATCTCCAAACATTTTCTAAACAAATTATCATGTGTTGATTTCTTTCACAAGGTATTTGTATTAAGCATACAAAGTAAAAGTATCGTGTTTATAAAACAATGCAGGGTTGATGTGCTGGATTTTTAACTATATCAAAACCCTAAGAAAATATTTTTAAGTGGATTCCACGTGGTAATTTCTTACTTGTCATAGGTTTTTGGGCATTAAACCCTAAAGGAAAATCAATCAAAACTCTACCCTAAACTCTCACTCGGCTTCAAATGAGGTTTTACTTTGGCAAGGAAGAGTGGCCGACAGGACCTCGGCCTCTTTGGATCGTTTCAACAATTACCCTTATTTATTTTCTGTGGCATTTAGCAAGTGTGGAGTTTCAAGTTTCTCGCCATAACTGTGAGCTAGAGGTTCCTTTTGAGCTCGGCATTCAAATTGTGGTTATCTTCATGTGCCCAAAGCGTTAATAGGGTTGAGGTTCTGGTTTTCTTGCCACGACCGTGAGATCATCGTTTGCACTGTAAGGGTGAAAACGCGAAGTTGGGTAACACTTCCATGAGAATCGGGTGCCTGACAAACATAGCAAAATTTATTCAGCCGAATAACTATATTTATTCGGCCGAATAACTATAGTTATTCGGCCGAATAATGTTTAACTGTGAACTGTTAAAATTGACGTAGACATCGATTTTTTTTTTGCGTTTGGTTTTTCGGCTTAACAACCTTTATTGTAAATAACAGTTCCCTAACGGAAAATTATTATTCGGCCGAACAATTATTCGGCCGAATAATTGTTCGATCCGAATAATTGTTCGATCGAATAATTATTCAGGTTTCTCCATTTTCGGAAGGTAAAATGGATGTCTTACACTACAAATCGACTGTCGAACTTGATACCATTAGTTTTTCCATTGAATGTACTTTCCGTAGGTATAGATTTTGTTGTGTATAGGTGAGATCCGATATTTTAAATTTTTTTGTTTCTTAAGATGTGTCGAGTTTCATTTCATCTCTTTCAAAATGCGGCAAAATGAAAAATATATAACTTCAAAAAAACACCACCAAAAAAATTGAAACAAATATGGTGTCGTTAATTGAAGTGTCTACTTCAAAAGGGTATTCGTAGATTTTAAAGTTTTAAAGTCAATTGAGAGAAAAGTGGTGCAACCAAAAACATGTTTAAAATCAACAAGGTTTCCCCATTGATCGAATTCAAAAAAATATTATAATTAGTATATAGATCCGTTGGTTACAAATTTATAGTCATCCTCTAGTATATTGTGTTTATATTGTCGTAGCATATTTTATTTTTATAAAACACAAGTTTAACAATGATTTTAGGGGCGCAACCAAACATGACTATTTTTTAGTCCTTTCATTTTATAAGGACACATTGTCAAACATTTTCCAAAAAGACACATCAAAGCTCAATAAAAAAAATTGAAAAAATTATGAATAGAAAGCTAACATAATTCTATGAAAGTTTTGTTTTTACTTAAAAGTGAAATTCTAAACAAAAATATCACTTTTGTTCGCCCAAAGTTGAAAACATGAAAAAACAAATTTATTTTCTCATAAGACCCCCAAAAATAAACACCCATCTTCATAGATTCACCCGTAAGTCTTTTCAATAACCTTCAAGCATTTTATTTCCTTTTCCATTACATTAATTAAGCTAGTCTTTTACTAACAGTTCAAAACTATTTTGTTTGTTGAGCATAGGTGAAAATTCAACAACACACAGTTGACAGAGAAAGCGTCTAGCTTGAAGCTGAAGGTTTTGGGTCCATAGGCTCGGTAAGCCTCGGTTCTATCCTTGGGGTGCCCTTCGTTGTTGAAAATGCAATGATGATGTCAAAGGTGCTTATGACTTCTTACCTGCTTTCCATGGTGTTCATTTTACTGTATTGTATGGTAGTTTTTAATTTGGTTAAGGTTGAAGGAGGAGGTCGTATGGCCATTATTGTTTATAACCCTTGAGGTTTTTGCAAAAGATCTTCGGCTCATGTATATGATGATTTAGGGTAAAATATTATCATTCGAGGGTTTTTATAAACAGTTGGTTTATCATTCTAAAAGTTTTTCTTTGAAACCTTCTCGGCCTTTTGCTTGGCCAATGAAACTCCTTCACAGCTACCCTTAGGTTAATGCATTTTTTTTTCGAAGAGTTTAAACTCGTGTGGTGACTGTTTCGATTAGAGTGGAAACTCTTTAAAAAAAAAATTGTTTACTATAAAGAATCATTTTTGTCTCTTGGCTATACCTTTATTTACCAGTTGTTCTCCTTGATGTTTTGAATGTGTAGTGAATGATAAAATAGAACTCTATTTTGTTATGAGGACTTTCGACCAGTGAATAAATAATTATTAGTATTGTTTTCTTTTGTAAATTGGGTTGAAGAGAGAACTAAGTTTTGATAAAATAATTTCTTGTTATAATACAAATGGTGAATTTTATGATACGGCTGCGAGTTGGTTCAAGCTATTGGCAACTCTTTAATTGTTCGGAAGTTTCCCCCTGCAATAGCTAGAAGTGGTTGAGGATGCTACCATGTGTCAGTTTTCTCTCACCCCAGTCTATTCCACCTAGTGGGCCAGTGGACACTCATTCAACATCCTCCTTAGGATATTTGTCTCATCTTTTTTACTATTAACCCTGTGGGGTCAAGGATTAGTATAATTAATTATGTTGAATATTTTATTAGTTTACAATTGTCAATGCCACTAACTATTAACTGAAGGAAATGCATAGTATAAAATGGGGACATACAATAATGAAATCACTCTTAACACAAAAAAATAATGAAATAGGCATTGATGGAGTCTCTTGGCAAGCGTTAAACAGGAAAATTATCCACACAAGTACATTACTTCTGCAATGACTATAAGGTTTAAAAACGTACGATAATGCAATTATTCCAAGAACGAAAAAGTAACTCATTGACCAAGTCTTTTGATAAGAACTTGAGAAACAAAAATAGTGAAACAAGTACAACACTTCCGATCAGAGGAAAGTGCATTTCATGCTCCTTTGACATGGTCTCCCGTGCAACAAGAAACACATCAATTGCAGAAAATCAAACAAATAAATGAACCCATTTATTCTACCATATTAGATATTTAAAACAAAAGATGAGAAAAGAAACAAAGAACATCAATGATCAATTTGTATTCACTTACATAAGGAGGTTCAGGCTTCACTGAACGATAGAAACCAACATACATAGTAAGGCATGATGTCAAGACTACATTCAAGTTTGGATTCACCTTTACAACAAGGGGTGCTAGTGATAAAAATGCAATATCACATTAACAAAATAAATTAATTTATGTGGGTGCAAATTAAGAAAAAATCTGCATTAGATTAGAACCAAACTGAGAGGATACATTCAAAGGATATTACCCAATAGACATAAAATTCTGGCGAGTGTAGAATTGGAGTGCGTTGCACGCACGGTTAGGGTTCCTCGAATATTGCCTAGATGTGTATGTAAAAGCAGAAAATGAATTTTCCTGATTTTCCAATGGAGAAACAAGCAAAAAAAAGATCTCATCGTGTGATTAGAGATGTGAAGGAAAAAGGAATTCTATAATCTAACCTCTTCATTTGAGAGAAACAAAAAACTCACAAGATCCAAGTGGGGGTTTCAGCTTTTTCTTCAACACTTGCAAGTCAGGCCCGTAGAACCATGTGGTGTTCTCGAGTGCTATGAAATCCCTTATGCCAGAATTCTTAGAATAGACCAGAATTATGTTACTAGAATCACATGTACTATGGCTCCCTTCTCTATGCAACCAGATTCGTAGATGCATCAATTTTTCTCCCATTTCTGACACGACAACTTTTCTGCAACCACATCGAGTTTCAAATGCTTAGATGCCTTTGGGAGGGGTAAATGGGGACACTTGGGCACATCAAATTGATTCTCTTCATCCATTTAATCCGGATATAAATTCTCCCAATTCAAATCCCCCCTGCATACTCCAATGAAAAATAAGTGGACTCTAAAGTAGGAATCTGCTATTGCCACTCCTGCACCTCATCTTCATCAAAATCCAGCAATACTGCCTTCAAATTCTCATTGGATTTATGACTCATATCCCTCAAAATATTTGAAACCCTTGATGACTCAACTACATCCAATGAAATATGGCATTCATCTAAAACCTTTCTCTCCCCACGACCTCACTACTTAGAAAACCTCGACCTGTATTGGTTTCTTATTATCGTTTCAAAAACCAAAACAAAATTGTGTATTTGCTAAGAAATTTTTTTAAAGGAACCAGAGGAACCATAAGTCTACTCGGTTCTTAGATGGATTGAACTGGTATCAATAGTAGGAGAATCAAGAAGGTGAAAAGGGTTCCACAGATGGTTTAAACCAAGCCCAGTGTCAGCCACAACAGCATGCGATTCAAACCCTTGCTATGACTGGGACTGTGAATTCCCCTTTTCTGAGTCCCTAAATTGCATGTGGTCATGAGATATTCTATACAACCTATGAACTGTACAAAGACGGTAAAGTCTAGAGATTTACCCCTTCTCAAGTACTTTGGAAGAACATCACTCAAGTAAGTATTTTTTGAGTTTTTAAGTATTTTAATAGGATATTCCTTTAAGTACATGGCTCTTTGTTATGTCTTCGCGTAGTCGATGTCAAGGGTCCATGTCCATCTTGCTCATTTCTCTTAATCTATGCACAGTCCAGGTTGAGGGTTCAAATGACCCAAATGGTCTAGGTCCATGTTTAAATGGCCAAAAGTATTTCATTATGTTTTGTTTTATTTCTTATAGTAATTGTTATATGTTTTGTTTTATTTCTTAGAGTAAT